>CAUYSK010069893.1:0-79261 GCA_963575035.1 Avahi laniger
AATTCCAGACCTTCCCATCCCACCTGCTCCCCCCCCCCCCCATCGACCCCACACCACCCACGCACCCCCCCCCCCCCCCCCCCCGCCCCCCCCCCCGCCCCCCCCCCCCCCCCCCCCCCCCCCCCCCCCCCCCCCCCCCCCCCCGCCCCCCCCCCCCCCCCCCCCCGCCCCCCCCCCCCCCCCCCCCCCCCCCCCCCGGCGGCTTAAAAAAGTGCCGCAATCCCAGGTCTCGAGCCCACTGCGCCCCTCAGGCGGGGAGACCTGGGGGGTTAACACGCTCAGTCCCCAACCCTCTGTCCCGTTGCAGGCAGAGGGACGTCCCCACACCCTTCCAGCCGCCCCCATCCAGGAGGTGCCTCTCACACAGGAGCAAAAAACCGCCAGAACACCAGGACACTGGGAGGGTCAAACTCGCTGTCGTCAGCGGGAGGCGGGGCTGTGCTGCGCCCAGGAAGGGGGACGTGTGGCCACTGGGGCAGGGCACTGCAGCAGCCCCGGCCACCGTGACTGGCTCTGACTGGTCTCGGTGAGAAGGAAACCGGGACTTTGTTTTAACCATTTTCTACGCAACGCCTGATGTTTAGTATGCTCCTCGGAGCGCGGCCATGTCTCCTGGTAAGAGGCAGGACAAGCAGCTCCCAGATGGGGCGGGACCGCGGGCTCCCGAGCTGCTGGGGCCAAGCAAGGCCTGGCGCGTCCGCATGCACGTGCACGGCCTCGGACTGCAGGGTGGCGCGGCCAGTGTCATGTCCTGCCGTTCGTTCCTGGCGGGTGTTTCCCACAAAGGGGGCGAGGGGACCCATACTCACTTGTCTCCATTCGACTCGGGCGGGAAGCTGTGCCTCACGGCAGCCACAAATTCAGCCACAGTGTCGTCCAGGGTAAAGATCACAGCGTTGGGGCCCGCGTCAAATGTGTATGCCACCTGGAACCTGAGTGGTCACCCTGGCTGTCCTCAGAGGGCCTGGCCTCACTCCCCATAACCTCTCATCTTCAGGGGACCTGGGGTTGCCCAGAGCTAAGTCAGGGCCCTTGGGCCCAAACCACAGGGGCACAGCGTCCCCAAGTGGCCGGTACGCGTGACCTCTGCCCGTGAACTCAGGAAGGGGCGGGTGGGGCTGTGGCCCGAGTGAGCAGAGAAACAAAACGCAACAGAACAAGCTGGCTGCTGGCGGCTTTGCGCACGGCAGGCCCCACCACAGCACAAGCCCGAGAGACACCCACGGGTCCTAGGGCTGGGGGTACGCCCCGCGTCACCTTGGTGAGCCCGTGGTGGGCGTTGAAGCGGTGCACCAGGTGGATGATGCGCCGGGAGGTGTCGCTGAGGTAGGAGATGGGCGGGAAAGTGTCCAGGCAGGTGGCGTGGAACTGGTTGCTGTCCCGCATGGTCAGCCGGGCGAAGCCTGCAAAGTCCCGCTCCTGGATGCAGCGAGTCATCTCGGCCAGGCTCGCCGGCACCACGTTCTCGGCCCGGAACTGCAAGGACAGGCGGGGGAGGGTTCGAAGCCAGGCGCCTCCACCCAGGACTGCCACAGAGAACGCCTGGAGCCGGAAAGAGCAGGGAGCGGCCCTCGCGCCTCACCTGGAGCAGGGGGCTGGTCTCCACGCTGGTCTGCATGCCGGCCGTGCTGCTGGTCAGCTTCTTCTCTGCGCTCACCTGCACGTGGGACAGACCACCTGGGCCATGCCCACCGGGGGTCCCTGGCTGACGCCCCCCCCCCAAACACTTAGCCCTCCCTCCGCTGGCATGAGCAGCTGTGGCCTCCTGGCACAGCAGAGGTGACACAGGCCTGGGAACAGCCACTTCTCCCCAGCCGCCCAGCAGCTGAGTGGAGCAAGACCGGACCGGACACCTTTGCGCCTGTCCTCAGCCTGGCCCTGAGTGCCGCACAGAAGCCCTCGACGTCCCCTGGGCCCGCCCTGCTCACCACAAGGATGAGGACTCGGAGTTCCGGCCAGTGCGTCTCAGGGGCCACCTGCCGGGCGACGCTGTCCTTCCCGTCGGCGCGCTCCCCCATGTGCCACACCACGAAGCCCCCATGCAGGCTGCGGCAGGCACTGCCTGAGCCCCGGCGGGCCACTTCTGAGAGGTCCCCCTCGACCCCGTAGACCTGAGCCAGGGTGTAGGCTGCAGACACAGGGGACAAACTCAGTGAGCCCAGGCACCCCACACCCTACAGCAATGCAGGAGTTCTGAGCTGACAGGTGACAGGACCGGGTCGTCACCTTCCAAGGCCAGCCGGCTCGCCCCACGCCTGGGAGGCCAGAGCAGCGAGACACCCACGGGGGGAATGTGGAGCTCTCAGGCTGACACCCAGGTGGGCTCTGGGCAGATGAAGGTTTAGCGTTAGGACGTGTGTTCCGGGAAGAGACTGAACGGCCGGGAGGCCCGTGTGGCAGGGTCCTTGATCCGCCGAGCCTGGTGCTGGGCTCCCTGGCGCCACAAGAGCAAGACACAGCTCTGCTGCCGCAGCTCAGAACCCCAGGGTCTCCCCATGGCACCCACCTAGGCAGGCGTAGCCCGCCGCGGAGGAGGCCAGGCCCGCAGCCGTGGGGAAGTTGTTCACCGAGGCCACGTGCACCTTGTAGCTGAGGCTGGCGGAAGGCGGGGCTCCACCCTGAGCGCTGCTCCTCTCCTGGGCCAGGCGGCGGACTGGAGGGAGGGCAGGACAGCAGGTGGCACAGCTGCCAGGCACCCCCACCCAACCCCGACCGGGCCGGCTCTCCTGCCTGGGGGTCACGGCTGAAAACCAGGCCTCTGGGCCTCAGCCTTCCACGGAGACCTTGTCCTGGGAAGGTCGGGCCCAGCCCCAAGCCCGCCGGTACGGGAGGTGTCCCATCACCCGGCGCTGGGAGCATAGTGCCTGGGTGGCCCCGACTCACTCTCCCTCAGGCAGGCCTGCAGGCGCGGCTGCCCCACTGCCTCTTCCCGGCCGTTCAGCCAGATCCGGTCCTCAGCGAAGTCCTTGCTGATGGCGGCCGTCGTGGTGGTTCTCAGCTGGGAGAAAACGGGGCCACCTCAGAGCCAGAGCCGGGCCCTGGTGCAGCCAAGCACCCCTCTCTCCCGAAAAAGCCTCTCCCACCCACAATGCTTGCAGCTGCCCACTCAGGCAAGGACAGGGAGGCCAGGCCTGAGGCAGTGGGGGAGCCCGTGTGGCAGAGATCAGGTCTGGGGAGAACTGCGGGCACAGGGCACGTCCTAAATAAGAGAGGTTTCCAAAGGGGCCCCCAGGGCACTGTGAGTGTGTGAGCCCATGTGTGTGATGGGCCCCGGGCTGTGTGTGCACCGTGTGTGATGAGACCCTGGTGCGTGCACGTGCTGTGCCAAGCATGCCTCAAACTGGAGATGGAGCAGACACCTGCGTGGGCTGGGGAGTCCCCGCTGAGCTGTCTGGTCCCAGCCTGCAGGTACACAGGTCCCAAGTGTTGAACAAAGCTTCGCACACTCACGCGCGCACTCACCTGGTCCTGGTGCAGCGTGACGCTCAGGGAGGAGTTGATGGGCAGGATCAGCTCCTCATCCCGCTTCCCCCCTGGAAGAGACAGCCAGGCCAGTGGGCTTCCCACCCCCACGGTGCTCCCCCTTCCACAGCCCCCGCCTGCCTCCATCCTGCTCTCTCACTGCACAGTCTAAGCCCTCCTGCTGCTGCTGCACCTCTGCCTTCAGGAAGCCCTCTTGGATTGCTCCCCACCTCGGCACTCAGGCTCCCAGAGCAGAGCTGGAGGCCAGCCCACCCCTGCCTCACCTCGCACTCCGTCTTCTTTGATGCACTGCACAAACCACCTCTGAGTGCCTGAGTAGTAGTCATGGCTGTCTGTCTTCCCAAACAAAAGGAGCCCAGTTCCTAAGAGCTGCTAAATATCACTGCTCACACTCCCTGGGGACACTCAGAACCACCCCCCCTTCTGCCCAGCCCTCCCACTCCAGCACGTCACAGCCAATGACGATGGCCCAAGTGGGAAGTTTGCACCGGGGAGCATCGCACGGCACTTTATGTAGAGTCTTATTTAAAAACATCTTTGTCAGGCGCAGAGTATGCTCAGCTGTGTGCAGCGAGGTCGTAGGACAGTGGACGGTTACGAGGACGGTCAGTACCAACACCTGGCGGGGAACGCGCAGGCCTGCATAGCTCCCTAGAGCGAGGCTCTCGCTGGGCTGCGGGCCGGCCACTGCTGTGGGCAGGACAAAGTGGATGTGCTTCCCCTGTTCCCTCCACAAGGATGACTGCAGAGCCTGGAGTCGCACACGAGCCCCCAAGGTGAGCAGAGGCCATCCATGAGCAGTGTGGGGGAGCCCCAGGTCTTTCCGTCTCTGTGCCCCAGACTGCGGGCGGAGAGGCTGGGACTGCCAGGGGGTGCCCAGCCCCATGGAAGCAGGACGGGCACCCTGCCAAGACAGCTCTCCACAGTCACTGCTCTGCTCCGGCCACACACCAGCCCACTCACGAGGCCAGGCTGGGACGGGGTGCTCAGCCCTTCCCCTTGCCGCAGGAGCAGGGACTTTCATCTCCCACAGTCAGTGCAGACCATGTGGGAGCCGGGACTGCATCCCGCATCCCACCCAGGAGCAGGGGCGAGGCGCCCCTGCCTTGGCGGACAGCCGGGAGCACACATGGGACCCAAACAGAAGGCTTATGTAAGACCCAGAGGCTCAGAATGATGCAAAAACTTGTAGGTTTCAATCAAAATCATTTGTCACACCAAGAACAAAGAGGATCTCAAATTGAAGGAGAAAGACAACAGAGGCCAACATCAAGATGTTGAGATTACCTGGCAAACATGCACAAGCAGCCGTGACAAAAACACTTCAAGGAGCAAACCCCACATGCTGGAAGGAGCAGAAATCCTCAGCAAAGAAACAGAGGACATAAAGAACAAGTGGAAATCGTAGAAGTGAAAATACAACAACTGAAATAAAAGGCTGAGCAGCAGGACCGGGGAGTGAAACACCATGGGAACCAGCACATGGCCCGCCGCGGTAACCAGCAAAAGGAGAAAAATCCCATCATCGTTCCAAAAGACAATCTGACATTGTTCCAAAAGAAGCATCTGACAAAACTCAACCATTCATGATGAAAACTCTCAGAAAAATAGGAGTAAAGGGGAACTTCAACTTGATACAAAAAACTTTGCGCTTACAGCACGCTTAGGGTGCGAGGTGGAATACTTTGGCCAGGATGAGGCCAGATGTCTGCTCTCACACCCCCACTCAGCTCGGTGCTAGAAGTTCCAGCCACTGCAGTAAGGCAAGGCAGGAAATAAAAGACGCACAGATCAAAAGGAAAAAGTTTTTAAATCATCCCAAATTGCAGATGACATGATTGTTTACACAGAAAATCTCAAGGAATCTATAAAAAACTCTTAGAACTGATGAGTGAGTTCAGCAGGGTTGCAGAATACAAGATCAACACGTGAAAATCTATTTTTCTATATCCTAGCAACATGCTGCTGTTGCAATTAAAATACAATGCCACTTACCATCATTCAGAAAACCCTCTCGGGTATTAACGTAACAAAACACGTACAGACTTGTATGCTGACAGCTACACCTGCTAATGGAAGAAATCAAAGGAGATCTAAATACATGGACAGACATACCATGTTCACAGACGGAAAACTCAGCATCGTAAAGATATCAGTTCTTCCCAAATCCACATGCAGATTTAACCTTATTAGGTTAATACATATCAAAATCCAAACCAGACTTTTGTGGACATAGAGAAGGTTATTCTAAAACTTATGTGAGAATGCAATGCAGCTATAATAGCTAACTGATTATGAAAAGGAAAAGTAGAAAGAATCAGCTCAACCCAATTTCAGGACTTACTGTACAGCTAAGTCATCTAGATTAGCTGTAGTGTTGGCAGAGAGACAGACACAGATTTAAGGAACAAAACAGAAAACCCAGAAATAGACCTGCACAAGTACACAACAGTACAGCAGTACTTTTCAGTGGAGGAAGAGAAGCCTTTTCAACAAATGGTTCTGGGATAATTGGACATCTATAGGCACAAAAACCCTCAACCTAGGTGTCATACCTTATGCCAAAAATAACTCAAAATGGACCAAAGACCTAAATGTAAAAGTTAACCCATACGACTCGGAGAAAACACGAGAGAACATCCCTAGGACGCAGGGCCAAGCAGAGAGGTCGTGGCCTTGGCGGCAAAAGCCCCACCTATAAAGAGAAAGTGACATGCTAAAGCTTCGAGGCCGGGCGCCCGGTCCCCCGGGTAAGGGGGCGGCTTTGGGGCGCCCCGAACAGGGAGCGCTCAGACCCCAGCGAACGAGCCAACGAGGCGACGGGGACGAAGGACGTTGGGGCGTTGCGCCCGGGGCCCAGCACGTGGCAGGTAAAGCTGCGACAAGACGACGGGACGCTCAGCACGGGCCGCGGGGTAAACGCGACTTAGACCCACAATGGCGCGAGGCTGCCCAGAGCGGCTGGAATAAACCAGCCTCGGATGCCGGTGAGGACGGAGGAGCCGACCCGCGTGGCTGGTGGGCACGGAACGGGCCGAAATAAACGACCCCGGCGACGTGACCCGAGCCACACGATCCCCTCCCCCGCGGCCCGGCGCTGTCCGCGCACTCACAGTACTTGATGACCGCGATGTTGACCGGCGCGGTGCAGGTGACGGCCACCAGCGGCTTCTCCGAGGCCATGGCGACCAACGCGGCGTCCCCGGCCTCACAGCCGCGAGCCGTCCAGGGTCCGACCCCGCGGGCTCCGCCACCTCACGCGCTGCCACGCGATTGGCCCGTGCGACCCCGTGCTTGCGTGCCGACCAATCAGCGATCGGTCAGGCCCTCGCTTCACCTCTCAGCCAATGGGCGGGATCGGACGATGGGCTGCAGCCTCTGAGCCCGCCCCCATCCTCCGGAGAGCGCTCGCCGGAGCCTGCGCGGGGCGGGGTCTTCAGGTCGCGGATGTGCGCAGGCGTGTGGCAGCGGCCTTCCGGGGGCGGGAAGTGGACCTGGCTGGCGTTCCCAGGCGGGCGCGGTGGGCGCGTTTGGACCCGGGGAGATCCGGTACCGAGAGGGGTGCGAGCTGCCCGCCGGGAGGTCCGAGCACTCGGGGTGACTGTGTCGGAGGTGCTTGGGGCCGAAGGTCAAGCGGCCCCCAGCGCGGAAGGACGCGGCCGAGGGTCCAGTCCCCGGGATTCCCCCTGGGTCCCCCCGGACCCTCGTCCGCGTCCCCTTTTGCCTCACGGGCCCCCCACACCCGCGGTCCTCGCAGCGCCTGCGCCCACGTCCCGGGGTCCCCGCGGCCCCCTGTCGCTGGCCCCATAAGGTGACGAGGGAGCCGGGACGTCCCCATCGCCGGTGCTGGGGCCGCTGACGGGCGAAGCGCATCCCAGATCGGCGTTTTCAAACGGCTCCCCCTTTTAAGCTCCACATGAGTTAACACGTTTATTTTTACGTCGGTTTTTATGGTGGTAAAATACGTAACTACTTACTGCTCAGTTGGTGGCATTAAGTGCATTCTCGCTGTGCGGCCTTACCGCTGTCTACTCCCAGAACTTTCCATCATCCCAAACAAACCGTCCGCATTGCACAGGAGCGTTCCGTTTCCCCCTTCTCTTTTTAAAATTTTATTTTTACTGAACAATTCATCCATGTAACCGAAAACCACCTGTGACCCTAAATCTATTGAAGTATTTTAAAATATTACAGCAAAAATAGAGGAAAAAAATTCATCTAGCGTAAGAAAATAATCTTGATAATTAAAAAAAGTAAAATTTTATTTTTAGCTTAAATGGTTCAATTTCAGAAAACACAAGAGAACACAATATGAAGTCTTCCGCCCCAGGTCCCAGCCACCCGGTTGTCCCCAGAAGTTCCCGAGCTTATCAATGCTCTGTCCCGGTGATTATCAATGTTCTGTGTATCTTTCCATCGACACTATATGCAGAGTACAAGCAAGTAGCTTTTTCGCCACCTTTTTCCACCTGTGTGTTTCTTGGAGATCATCCCAATTCCATACAAAAAGCACTGCCTTGTTGTCTGGATGTACCCTAACTTACTCAGCCTGTCCCCTGTTGGTGGACAATGGGTTGTTACCGTTTTTTTGATACTGTAAACAATGCTTTTCTACACGTTTTGTGCAAGTGTGTTTCTGGAGGAGAAATTCCTGGAGGTGGAGTCGCTGGGCCAAGTAGGATGTTCCAGAAGTGATTTTGATAGCTGTTGGCAAGTCGCTGTCTGTGAAAGCGGAATCGATTGTTCAGCTCTTTCCGCCAGAGTGTGAGAGGGTGCCGGGCCGGCACAGCCTGCCCCAGATGGGTAGAAAACAGCATCTCAGTTGTTTACATCTGCATTTCAGGTGGTTACAGTTTCAGTGTCTGTTGCAATCGCTTTACTGTTTCATGCAAAGCCACCAAGCGGCCTTCTGAGGAGCGGACAGTGGATTGACCACAGCCATGGTGTGTTCACGAGCTACCAGGCAAGGGTGGAGCCACGGGTCCCCTCGGTAGCGTGTATTTGCTGTGGCAATGATGAGGTGTTAATTAAGCATCTGTTTGTGCCGGACACCGTGCTAGGGGCTTTGCTTATGCTACTAGTACCTTATCAATTTTATTGCTTATTACATAAAGTATTACACATACAATGATTTAAAAAGTCAATTACAGACCCCGTGACACCTGTTCCCCTCCAGGTTCCGGTTCATCAAAGGTGCCCACTTTCAAATCTCTCTTATTTTCCTCCGTGTTTCTTCTAAGTAACCTGCATATGTTTGTGTACACATATGTGATACACAGTATATGTACTGTATGTTTTCTATATGAATATGAAATGTAGATTTTTTATTTTTATATAACATCTCTTATGACTAACTGAAAATAAGGGACCGTCTTCCATCTCCCAACCACATACTCACTCTCCCATCCTCCTTACGTGGCAGGATCGTTTTTCTTCGTTTTCATTACTAAGATTACATAAGTCACATTTGCAGCTGTGCCGTGTGCGGGACATGCTGACGGTGTGCACATAGGCAGAGTTGCCCTTGTTCAGAGAGAGGGCTGGACGCAGACCCCCACGCCGATGGCTTCAGCCCAGGCTGTCCCGAACCGTCGACTGCATAAATGTTGAAAACAGACTCGTCCTGGGGCCTCTCTGTTAAATAATGATGTGAAACAAATGTCTCTCCCCCATTTCCAGTCTTCTGTGGGGGGGCCTGTGGGTCGTGGTGGGGTGGCAGGGCAGGAATTTCAGCGCACGCGCCCACACGTTGCGCTGACTTGTCTATTCCCGAGTGTTTCAAAGGGGGTGGTGCAGGCGCAGGGAAACGGGGAACAGAGCTTGAGCTGGAGGCCAAGTAGCAAAATCGAGGAGCAGGCACGCCCTCCTGCCCACAGGCCTGACTCAGATTTCCTTTTTTTAAATGTAATCTCCCCACTTGGATGAGAGGAAGCGTAGGATGGTGTTTCTCTAGTTGTAAGGAGCCCACGAGTCTGCAGGGACCCTAGAAATGCCCCCTCTGGCTGAGTGGGTCTGGGGGGGCCCGACACCCGCATTCCCAGCAAGTGTCCGGAGAGCTTGGAAGCTGCAGCCTTGAGCAGCAAAGGAAGATGCTGGGAAGAATGCGGCTCTGAACCGGGTGCAGCTGGCGCGTAAATAACTTTCTTAACTGCGGTGAGCCTCGGTTCCTCGTGCGTAGGGGGTGTCGAAGGCACTCAGGTCGACGTGTGTGAACTGCTGGCGCAGGGCTTGGGAGCGAAGCACCGAGCAAACGCCTGCTCGCCCAGTCGGGTTGGGGTGAGGCGAGAACCTGCTGCCCCCGGCGGAAGGAAGGACGTGGGCGCGCCACTGCCGGGCACCGATGAGATGGGCGCAGAGGTCCCTGTGCCCGACTTACTTCGAGCCGTGGGGGATGAGAGGGCGCCTCTCTGTTCCTTCAGTAAACACTTGTCATGTATCTGCCACGCGTGGTGCCCTGCTCGGTGTGGGTGCGCTGCCTGCCACCCAGGAGGGAGGGTCTTTGGAGATGCTGAGTGAGAGCCGGGTGGGTGGCAGGGGAGGCCCAGGCAGGCTGAGCATGTGGCCGCCCTCAGGGCTTGGCGTGGACGGGCCGGCAGAGGGGCCCGAGCGCGGCCTTGCCCTGTCCTGCCACGGATCTTTGAGGCTTTCCGTGGCCTGGCAGTTCTTGTCCCCCTTCCCCAGCCCAGGCCTCAGAGATTTGAGAGAAAGGCATGTGTCCAGCTTTCTCTGTAGTCCTGCCATTTCCACCCAGTCCACTTGGGAGGTCCTCAGTGGTGAATGTTCTAGAAGCCATCAGCAAATATGAAATGCCAGGGAGCCAGGCGTGTGAGAGCTACAGAGATGGAGCAGATATTCCCTCCGGAGGGATTTGCAACTCCATACTCACAGGAAGCCATACGTTATGGTGCGATGAGGTGCTGCCAGAGACCACGCACCCAACGGAGGCCCAGAGATAGCCTCCCAGGCTAAAAAGTTATTGTGATAGCTCATGGTGGTCTGTAGTCTGCAGAAGTCTGTAGCTTACAGGAGTCTATAGTTCAGAGCAATCTACAGTCTATAGGTGTCTATACAGTGGTCTAAAACCTACAAGTGGCTGTAGCCTGCAGGGGTCCATGGTCTGCAGGGGTCTGTGGCCTGCAGGGGTCCGTGGCCTGCAGGGGTCTGTGGCCTGCAGGGGCCCGTGGCCTGCAGGGGCCCGGGGCCTGTAGGGGTCCGTGGTCTGCAGGGGTCCGTGGCCTGCAGGGGTCCGTGGCCTGTAGGGGTCCGTGGCCTGCAGGGGTCCGTGGCCTGCAGGGGTCCGTGGCCTGCAGGGGTCCGTGGTCTGCAGGGGTCTGTGGCCTGCAGGGGTCTGTGGTCTGCAGGGGTCTGTGGTCTGCAGGGGTCTGTGGTCTGCAGGGGTCTATGGCCTGCAGGGGTCCGTGGTCTGCAGGGGCCCGTGGCCTGTAGGGGTCCGTAGTCTGCAGGGGTCTGCAGCTTGCAGGGATCTGTAGTCTCCAGGGGTCTATGGTCTGCAGGGGTCTGTAGCCTGCCGGAGTCTGTGGTCTGCTGTGACCAGGCGTGGGGTGAGGAACCATCCGTGCAGGCAGAGCCTCCAGGCAGCGCCCGTGGGTGGGAGCAGCCAGGTGGCTGGGCCATGGGGCCTGACTGCTACATCATGATCTATCAGGAGGGTCTGTGCCCACGCAGTGGAGGGGGCGTAAGTGGAGTCTGAGGCCCAGGAAATGTGCCGGGAAGACAGCTGCAGAGATGTGCAGGGCTGGGGCGGAGGCTGAGGGGAAGGGAGCAAAGGGTCTGCAAATCCCATTCGTAAAATTCTAGAAAACGCTAGCCTGCAATGACAGGAAGCAGGGCGGTGCCTGCCAGGGGTGGGCTGGGGAGGGGGGGAGGGTTCGGAGGGCAGGGGAGGCCTCTGCGGAGGGACGTGTCCGGCACGTTGATAGGTCGATGGCGTGGCAGGCGTGTGCGGCGCTGCCCTCTGCGGCGTGCTGGTGGTTACATGCCGCTTGTTCGGTGAAGCTGTTGAGAAGATCGTGCCCAGCTTTTGGGTCTGAACTTGCAGGAGGTGGCCGTGAGCTGAGGCGGAGCTCGGGGAAGGGAGGGGCCTGGCGCATGGTTGGCTTCTCCTCTGCCGACAGAATCGGGTCTCCTCCCTGTCCTCCAGGTTTGACTAGAGTACTTGTCACTCACAGTCGGATACCGTGTCTTTGCGGAATTACTTTCCTGGAGATATTTGCCCTTCAATTTTGGAACCAACACGTACCCTTCGAGCCAGGCATAAATACATTTGAAGTGAAATTTTGAGAAAAGAATCAGACGGTGATGAAGGCAGCACAAGGTCAAGTTCCAAGCAAGTGGGGAGTCGAGGTGGGTTTGGAGGCAGGAGAGAGAAGTCCCCGAGGACCTGAGCGCGGGGCCTCCACAGGGGTCTTCGATGACTCCTGACTTTGTTAATCCACATCGTTTGCAGTTCCCGGTGCAAATGGAGTCGCGGAGCCCTGTTCAGAGAGATGAAGAGCCTCCTTCCTGTCTCACCCTCCAGCCGTCTGGGTAGCCGGCCCCGGTTGGAGCCGCCCGCACTTTCGGCAGGAAGACGGTGGCCGCAAGGAAGACAAGTAGCTGGACTGATCGACTCTGGGCTCCAGCTCATAATGAAAAGTGGAAAATACGCACCAGGGCACAAGCAGACTCTGAGATCAGACAAGGCAAAGGGAAACGGGCCACCCCCACCAACAGCTGCCCAGCTGTGGGGATATCTCAGGTGGACAACGGTGCTGTGTTGGCCAAAGCTGGTGCCCGTCTCTACGGCGGCAACGACGACAACTTGGGCACAGGACTCAGGGAGTGCACGCTGGCCGTCGTCACCCAGGTGGTTCTGATATGGTTGGAAGCGTGCCAGAACACACTGGTGAAAAGTAAACCGTGCAAGATTTTTCTTTAATAAAACGTGCCAGAGCTTATTTTAAAAAAACAAAAAGAAAAGTTTGAGGGATTTCAGAGCACGTGGCCCAGCGCACGCTACAGCGATGCTGTACTGATTGGATGCCCCGTTTCTACCTTCAAAGCGTAAAGAAGTCTTGGGAGTTCTTACCGAGGGGCATTATAATTTAGGAGTGAAAGTGACAGACTCTGGAGCCAAGTTTCCTGGGTGTAAAGATCGGCTCTGCTGCTTGCTTGCTGTGTGACTTTGAACAAGCTAGTGAACCTTTCTGTGCCTCAGTTTCCTCGCCTGGAGGGAGAGATAAGGATAGTTCCGTCCTCGTAGGTGATAAAGCCTTTGGAGGGGCTGCCCCCGTCCATCCTCAGTGCGCGCTGGTTATTACAGATCCCAAAGGAAGCTCTCAGATGAGCGTACCGAAATCAGCGAGTAGACGGTCTTTCCCAAACCAGGGCCCCCCACGCACCCGATTTCCTGTGTGCACATGGCGGGGAAACCTCGCCAGCAGGGGCCGGCGCTCAGATGGCCATGGCGGCTTTCTGCCTGAGCCACTCGCCATGGAAAGCATTTCCCGCGTCACGGGGATGCAGGTGCCCAACTCGCTGTGTCGGACCCCTGCGCCAGCGTCCTGGACAGGCGTGTCTGGGCTTGAGTCGCGCTGCCGGGACGCACGTGGGAGGTTGGCTCGCCCACGCCTACTGGGGTGAATGATGTCATTAAATTTGTTGTCTAAGAACTAGCAAATCATTTTCCAAGGATGTGGGGAAAAAAAATCTATGCTTACCCTTATTAGAAATAAACATTGGTAAATCTTTGTAGTGTTTGCCTTAACAGACGTCAGCAGCTAGGTTCTCCCGTGTGCCGCTGCGGCGGGTTCTGGCTGGCGCCCGCGCAGGAGATCTGTGCTGTGCAGGTGTCCAGGTGGCGAGCGCGTTAGCGGCCCCTTCAGGTCACCGTGGCTGTTCTTCTCTGACGGTAAAACAGAATCTGAAACCCACTGTCGCTAAACGCAGTTTGTCCCATGAGACAAAGGGGGAGACCGCACCGAGGTGTTCAGAGCCCCCGGTGGGGACCAGCCGCACCTCGCCTAGGGTGCCGTGGAGTGGACGCTCCGTGAACAGGGGCGGCAGGATGGGTCCCCACCGACTGTCCTCTGTCTCAGCCTTTTTGGCCAACTGAAAACAGCTGAATTCCAAAAGGCCACAATGCAGGTGAGACACCCACTCTCTCTGCTGCCCCTTCCCCACTTCTGAAGGTGTCTGCCCCCCGGGGAGGGGACGGGCTGGTATTTGGGGCTGGATAAATGAAACCAAAGGGACTCCGGGTCTTCCCTGGGGTCGAGCCACAGGCCGATCTTACACGGAGAACGAGAGACAGAGGTCGAGACAGGAGAGAGCTGCGGGAAAAAGGGCGTCGGAGGACAGTGCCTGTCCCAGACTTGGCCTTGAGCTGGGGATCCCTGGGGAGGACTGGGGGCTACAGTACTGGTGACACCCCGAGGGAATGTGGCCCCGGCTTCCCCTCAGAACTCCCGGAGATGGTGCACCCCCGATCCCTCGGCCCTCCCGCCGCTTGCTCCGCACTGACCATGGGATACAGCCTCACCCAGAGCCCTGAGCAGGCGCCAGAGCAGCTCCGGGCAGCCCCGTGGGCTGGGCAGGGGGTGAAACTGCAGTCAGAGCTCAGACGTCCAGATGTGGGCAGAGATCGTAAGAGGAGTTAAAGCTTGAGGGTTTCCTAACATTGGCAATTCTAATTTATTTTAGCTGTCCTAAGGATCTTTCCTTTTTATGTTACGTTTACTTGGTGTGCCCTTGAATTCTGACATGGAGGTTAGTAGGATTCCGCGTTTATGGTCGAAGAAACCGTGGCCCCGTGAATAGCAGGCCGGCACAGGCACCTTCCTCCTCGACCTGCAAGACGCCCCTCGTTTACCAAGAGTCCCACAGACCCGTCCGGCTCACGGGGGGAGAGGAAGGGGCGGCCATGTCAGTTCTAGCTGCTCTCTGAGCTCCTCTGATCCTTGGCAGCCGAGGTGCTCTCCCCGGAATGTTCTGCCATCCACAAGGTGATGCAGGCCTGGAAACTTCTGTTCCATTGAGCTCTGCCAGCAGCTATACTTAGCCATGCGAGTGGAGGCCGAGAGTGGGTCCTCCGGGCATAGATAGTAACAAGTGGGCTATTTTCAAACACCTAGAGAACCCCAGAATATTCGGGGCCAAAATGATATTTATAGATCCTCTGGAAGCGAAGGCAGTAGCTTTAGCACCTCTTTTGCTTTCAGGACAGAGATTCCTTTCCATGGGGACGGGCAGAGGGACTGGGTCACCCCGAGGCCCGCTGTCCCCCACACCTGTCTCCAGGAGGGC
This sequence comes from Avahi laniger, assembly GCA_963575035.1. Taxonomy (NCBI): domain Eukaryota; kingdom Metazoa; phylum Chordata; class Mammalia; order Primates; family Indriidae; genus Avahi; species Avahi laniger. Next base: position 14,788 of record CAUYSK010069893.1, read on the forward strand.
AGGTGTCCTCTTTGCCCTGTGAGTCAGAACAGCCAGTGGCTCACCGGGCCCCTCTAAGTCCTCTTCCTACCTAGCCTGCCAAGTGCCAGCCCGGGAGATGTTAAAGGACTTTTCCTGCTATGGAGAAGACGCAGTCCCCACTGTATAGAGCTTGTGACATTATTTTTCCGACCTCATTGATCTCTTAGGCTTCTGCTGTCACTCGGACATAAACACCTGCTTCCAACTCACTCAGGTCCTGGGGCCCCTGGTCCCTCCCTGCCCCACTCCCAGCTGGGAGAGGAGATCAGACAGCACCCTGGGAGCGTGTGCCAGAAAGGCCTTCTGTAGGGAGGAGAGTGGAGACGTGACAAGTAAAGATTTTGGTAGGAAAAAGAAGGCCACACAGCCGTCCCCAGAAAAAGAGCCGGCCAGGCCACCCTGCCCAGGCAGGGCTGTAGTCGGTTCTCGTCCCATGGGTATCGGGAAAGGACTCTAGAAATCCAAGTTTTAAGCGAGCATCCCAGGTCAACTTGCTAACAGTCAGGAAAAGCCAGGCAGAAAGGCAAAGCCAACGTCAGGGGGCGTCCCACCCGCGTGGGAGCTGGCGGCCTCACCGCGGCCTGACTCCAGCCTTGCCGACGCCAGTGAAAGTGTCCCCTCCTTGTCACACACCCGTCCCCGGCAGGTGTCCGTTTCCTCTACGGTCCCTGCCAGTCCTCCCTCCGCCACCCAGATATAAATACAAGCGCATTTTCCATGGGCCGGGACACAGGGAAAACATTCGGCTTTATTTTCGGCCTGTGAAATTCCCTCCCTTCATACCCGACAGGTGCAATTGCCTCTTTTAGATACGGGGGCCCAGAAATAGAATGCAATTTACAATATAGCTCCTTTAGGCATCTGGATGCTATTTTAAAAGAAAAAAAAAAAAGAGCCCTCCCACGAGACACCCAGACTCGAAATGTGAGTGTCGGCTGGACTCCTGCCTCCCGCCGGGCTCGAGAGACCCTCGGCCCCAGGCTGCCGACCCGCCTGGCGAGGATGCCGGGCGCTCGCGAGACGCGAGGGTCCCCTGGAAGGGCGGGGGCTGTTCTCACAGCCACCAAGGCCCTGGCGCTGGCCCCAACAGGGAGGGAGAGGAGACGGGGTTGGGGAACTGGCCGTGGCTCCTGCCGTAGGTGACTCTGAAGGAGACGTTCCTAGGGAATCCCGTCGTTAGAATCGACCGTGCCCCGTGGTCCTGTGTAGACTGAGGGGAAGGGAGATTAGACTCTGCTCCCGAGTTCCGAGCATGAGGGCCTGGCGACGTAGCTCTTGGCACACCCGGGTGTCCTCACTAGCTGTTTGGGTTGAATCGCGTCCCGCACCCCCAACTTCCATAGCCTGGGTCCCAACTCCAGGACCTGAGTGTGAAACGGTCTTTGCAGACATGGTGGTGAAGACGAGGCCACACTGGAGTAGGGGGAGCTCCGTCCAACGTGACTGGTGTCCCCGTAGGAAGACGGACAGAGACACAGGCAGGGAGGATGCCATGTGAGGACCGGGGCAGAGATTGGGTGATGCTTCCCCAGGCTAAGGAGCACGGAGGATCACCAGCAACTCCCAGGCCACCAGGGGCCGGAGCTGGTTCTCCCGCACAGCCGCGGGAAGAGCCAACCCCGCCTGGCCTTGAGCTGGGACTCTGGACGCCAGGACTGTGGGAGGAGAACTCTCTGTTGCTTAAGCTGCCCAGGCTGGGGTCCTTAGTCACTGTGGCCCCAGCAAACTCACGCCCTGCCACCTGGGCCCTCAGCCTGGTCCACACCTCTCTCGAGGGATGGCCACGGGGCAGGAAACGTGAGCATGGCTGGTCTCAGAGGGCGCAGTCACTCCGCTAGCTCACATGGGGTCTCCTGGGTGGTCTACTTTTAAAGGTCACCCTTGGGCCAGAGGAGCCCAAGGTCAAGTTTCCTCTGGACGCCCCGAGGTCTGTTACACAGGCATCGTTGGTGCTGGCCAGGCTGAGTCTGCAGGTGGGGTGCCCCAGGCCAGGCCTGTGTCGTGAGGGGCTGGGAACAAGCTGCCTGTTTGTGTTCCTGAATATTCTCCTCCAGACAGGAGCTCGCAGGCTCCGGGCAGCTCAGTGGGGAGGGGGGAGCCCTCGCCACTGCCAGGCGGCTCCGTGCCAGGCCCAGGGCGAAGGTCCTAACTCACCTCCCTTGGCCAGGGTCACAAGTGCAGCTGCTGACTGGCCACCTTCCCGAGAGGAGCAGGTGTCCCCCCCGGAAGCCTCCCTCCTGCCACCATCCCTGTCCTTGGAGGTGTCAGGGGCTCCATCTGCCTCTGCCAACAGGCCTCCCTGCTCCGTCCCATGTGTCGCCCTCCAGGGTCGAGCTGGAGGCGTTCGGACATCAGCGGGTGGCCCAAGGAGCAGACGCTGCCCAGAGAGGCCACGGGGGCAGGACGCCAGGTAGGGGTCAAGTGCAAGCAGCTAAGGGGGCTCAGGCAGCGCATCTTGGCGGATGGGCCGCAGGGCTGGGCACGTGCTCCGGTGCACGGTGCTGTGGCACATAGAGGATGCAGTGGGGACAGCAGTGGGGACAGGCAGCCGTGCAGAGGGAGCGCCGGATTCTGTCTGCTCAGGGCGAGGGGAGGTGGTACCTGCCTCCAGCTATGCAGCCCACCTCCCCGTCCCAGCCTTGCCTCTCCGAAAGCCCCGCGGGGGCTGTGGCTCTCCTCCCCCGAGCTGCTCCCCCGCAGGCCTCACTCCTCCCAGAGGCCCCTGCCCACCTGGCTGCGGCATCCCCAACCCCAGAAGAGTTTCTCACAGTGCCAGGCCCAGACTGTGTCTTCAGCCTGCTCTGGCTGGGCCCAGACCATCCTAGAATCGGCTGCCTCTGGGCAGTTTCTGAGAGTTCAGCCTTCTCCGTGGACCCCCGGGAGGGAGCAGGACTCAGAACGCCAAAGGACACGACAGGCAGGAGCATGGAGACACTTTATCACCCCACACGTTTCCCTGGGAGCCAGCGAGCGCCCAACCCCGGGTCTGGGGGCACGAGGCCCCGCTATAGGGGGCCAGGGGTGGGCCTGTCACTGAGGGAGGCTCGGATCCGGCGGGCCTGGCCTCATCCCCCAGCTGCTGGCTGTCCCCGTCCTGTTGCTTGGTAGGGAGAGTCCAGTGAGGGGTGCACACGCGTGACACAGGACAGCATGTCCCAGACCCCGCACCGAGGGCAGGTGCGGGCTGGCCGAGAGGTAGTTGTGCCTCTGAGGACAGAGGACACAGATGTGCTCACCGCACGTCAACATGTCCATCTCGAGGTGCGAAGGGGCCAGGTGGCCTGGAGTCGGCTCAGGGGCAGGGAATGTCCAGCGCCAGTGACATCTTGCCACAGTCTTCAACTCTCGGGAGGAGAGAACCAGGCACCAGACCAAGTTGAAACGGAACTCTGTTCTGGTTTTGAGGAACGTCTTCCTGGCGCAGTCTCCTCCAAAACGGGGCTCAGCAGGCGGGGGTCTGTGTGCGAGCCCTCCGTCCTGACGGCCCCGAGGGACTTCTCGGGTTCTGAAGGACACAGGAGGGGGAGAAGCACCAAGTGTGAGGCTGGGCTCCTCTGGGCGCACCAGGCCACACAGCGCTGCCGAGAGGAGGGACCCCAGCCCCTAGGGAGGGTCCCCTCTGTCCTACCTGCACCAACCACGCTGCCTCTCAGGGGCCGGCACAACAGCCGGACTCCTCGTGCCGCACCAAGAGGGACATGCGGGAGAAGGTCCTGGCGCAGCCCTGGCACCGGTACTTCTTGGTGTCCGAGTGTGTCTGCAGGTGCGCCCGCAGGTTGGAGCGGTCGGCGAAGGCCCTGCTGCAGTGGGGGCAGGCGTAGGGCTTCTCACCTGCCAGGGGCACACGGGAGGGCCGGCTCAATCACCAGTGGGCGTCGGACAGGCCCGAGCAAGACCCCGGCAGGCAGCCTGAAGGTCGAGTCGTCCATGAGTGGCCCCTTCCTCCCCATCCCAATGCTCATGCCCAGCCCAAGCGCCCAAAGTCAAGCTGCCTGGGGACTGGCCGAGTGCCACCCATGGGCAAGATGGTGCCATCAGAAGCTTTTGCCAACAGCAAAGACGGCCACTGTGCCAGATCCATCACTGTCTCTGCTAGAGCCCCCCGGGCCTCGGCTGCTGGGATCTGGATGGGGGAGTCACGGGGGCCTCTGGCGCTGCTCCTGGCCACTGCCAGGCGAGTGTGAGGGCGGCGCTGGCACAGGCCAGGTTGAGGGCAGAGCGGAAGCCCTAGAGGACGTGGCGTTTAGGAGGCACCTTGTGAGGGCGACGGGGATCTGGGCAAAGTCCTTCTGTTGGGACCTTGGCCCCAGGACCCTGCCGTGTGTAAGGGGATGGGTGACAGCCCCCCAGAGCCCTGAGAGTGCCCGAGGGGCCCAGAGTGCCTGCGTCCCTGCCGGCTGGACACCGGGCGTGCTCCGGCCAGGCCAGGCTCCTGCCAGCTCCCCACACTCTGGGGCTGCGAGGACCAAGTCCGATGGGCTAGGGCCGGGGTGTGGGCCCAGGGGCCTCCAGAGAAGGATCTGGAAAGGGAAAGGAGGGTTCCCGGGGTGTCCTCAACAAAGCGTTGAGGAAAACCAGACGGGATGCCCCGGGGCCTGGAAAACGCCTCCCCTCCGGACCCCCCCAGGCCTGACTCAGATGATCCAGTCTAAGCCGGGACTGGGGTGGGGGGGCCTCAGTTACCAAAGTGCCTCAGCCACTGGGCCTGAGATGGAGCCAGGGTCTACCCTGGGGCGAGGCCCCTGCCGGGTTTCCACTCTTTGCACCCAGGGGTGACGAGGCAGCCTGGGTGGGGGGGGCCTTCCTCACTGCCAGTCCCTCCCTCCCCCCGCTCCTCTGTCCTCCTTGTCTCCCTCTGCAGTGTCCCCTGCGTCCCTTGGCCTGCCAGCCCCTCTCCCACAGCAGCGGCGCCTATTTCCCCAAATCTTTAGCCAGGCCATGGGCCCCACCATGCTCCCCCCTGCTGCTGGGGTCCTGGAGGCCGTGGCATGTGACAAACAGTCCTCACTGAGGCCCGGCACGTCCTGTGCCTTGCCCAGTTTGCCCCCAGAGACATGTCCACGCCCAATCCCCATACCTGCGACCTTGGCCTTATTTGGAAATAGGGTCTTTGCAACTATGATCAAATTAAGATGAGGCCATTAGGGTGGGTCGTAATTCAATTTGGCTCACATTGGGGTCCTTATAACCAGAAGGGGGTTTAGACACAGACACTGGGGGTCAGGATGGGCTTGGGAGGACATCAGCAGAGAAAGGAGCTGGCAGAAGCAGGAAGGATCCTCCCTAGAGCACTCAGAGGTGCCAGGGCCTCCCGGCCCTGCATTTCGGGTCCTGGCCTCCAGGACTGAGAGGAGAGACGGCTGTGGTTTGGAGCCCCTGGTCTGTGGGACTTTGTATGGCAGCCCCGGGGACGGGCGTGCCAGGAAGCAGAGGCTGTGTGTGGACATCGTCCTGTGCTCGTCAAGTCACCCCTCCTCCCGCCCCCCGGACCCCTCGCCCACCTGTGTGGGTCCGGATGTGGCCCTGCAGCAGCCAGGGCCTGGAGAAGGCCTTGCCGCAGATCTTGCACATGCAGGGCAGCGTGTGGGTGCGGATGTGCATCTTGAGGGCACCCAGGCTGCCGTACTCCTTGTCGCACTGTTTGCAGGAGAAGACGCGCCCGGCCTGCAGGTGGCAATGCAGCTGCCGGTGCCGGGCCAGGCCGGCCGGCGTGTGGTAGGGCTTGCGGCACTCGGAGCACTCGAAGCTGCCGGGAGCTCGGGGCGTCCTCTCAGCCCCGAGCAGGTTTTCGGGAGCCCGGTCCCCATCTGGGCCCAGGAACGGGGGCCACCTCGTGGGCAGCGCCAGCAGCGGAGGCAGGTTGAGGTGGTTCAGGCTGTCTTTGAGGGGTACACTGGGGGCCCGGCCAGCCCGAGGGTCTGCCCAGCTGATTTCCAGGGGGTCTGGGCCAGAGGCCCCCAGAGTACTCTCGTGCCGTGGCAGGAGGGGCAGGGAGATGCGGGCGATGGTGGCAGTGCAGTCCCAGGGCCGGGGAAGGTCGCACGGTGCGGGAGGGGCCTCCTTGTCTGGGGGGAGGGGCACCACCCTCCCCCGGCAGGCAGAGCAGGCACTGCTGAGCTCTGGGAGGGCAGAGGAGAGAGAAAGTGTGAAGGTGAGGGGGTGTCCCAGCGCTTTGTTTTCAAACTCCCGCTCATGAGTCTCTTCCAGCTGGCAGCAGCATGGTAGGCAGGTGCGCCACGAGGCACCCGTGTTCAGACCCGTCTCATCGGGGAGACAGAGGTGCCGGCAGGGAGGTGACAGCCGAAGCCAGGAGTCGAGTAACACACCTAGAACAAGACCTTCTGGTCTACAGAGTGAATCTCAGTTCCTCTCCAAAAACAAAGAGCACTATCTCATGGGACCCCTCTTGTCCAGTAACATAAAACAGGCCTCGTGGGGCAGAGGGACCTGCCCTCCACGCCCTGCTCCAGGCCTCTGACCGGCCTGCCTTATCTGTGGATTGCGGGCGCCAGCCCAAGCCAGCACCCCCAGGCTCCCACGCAGCAGCGTCAGGTCAGAGGCTGGGCAGCAAGGCGCTGCCATGTGTGAAGCCAGCCCCCTGCCCTGGGAACTAATCAGCTTCCAGTCACCTGACAGTCACCCTCAGCGTCTCCTTCGTGGATAACAACGTGGCTCAAAGCCTCCAGGCCATTGGGCAGCACACACTCAGCCCAGCTGTGGGGTTTGGGGTTCCTTGCCCATTGCTCTCTTAGGTGGCATCAGACTTAGCCCTGGGCTTGGCTTGCCCTCGGGGCTGGGGCTCCTGCGTGTGTGGGCTGGCACACGACGTTTGCTCCGGATAATGGCGCAGCCCCCAAATAAACAGGTTAGTCTGCGGGTGGAAGTTAAATTCTGCCTCTCCCCAAAGGCCAAATCTCCAAACAGCTTTCAATCAATTTCTCATCCCGTATAAGTTGAAATAAATCTCGAGTCCTGTTTCTACCTCCATGCCAAGGCTTTGGATAGAGAAAGACAGCCCAGGGAATAGGAGAAAGTATTTGCAAATCAGATATCTGATCAGGAACTACTGTCCAGAATACATAAAGAAGTTTGCAACTCAACGATAAAAAACAAATACCACAATTAAAAAGGTGGGCAAGGGATTCAAACAGATAGAAGATAAATGACCAATACAGGCACAAAGAGAGGCTCAGCGCTATTAGCCGTCAGGAAACGCAAATCTGAGCGTAATGAGATATCGCTTCAGACCCACTGGGCTGGCTAGAATTAAAAACAAAAAACAAAAAACCCAGACAATAGCAAGTGCTGGCGCGGATGTGGAGCAATAGGAAAATCAGGGACGGTCCCTCCCTCCACGCTCTCCTGGCCTCTCCTTCTCCCACCTGGTTTTCTAATTATAGAATCGGCAGATCAGCTTTCTGTCCACCTCTGGGGTGGAGGGAGTGGCAGTGACAGGTTAAGAGACAAAGTCTGAGAAAGTTCTGGAAAGACAGCCTTGGGGGTGCCCAGGGAACCCAGCCCCCACCCTGCCCAGCTTTCCGGGGCCTCTCTACAGGAGAAAGTTGCCTTTTTAAAGTATCTGTCTGTAAGACTCAGCTCCGTCCCTGGTCCCCGGCTTTGCCACGGAGCCCTCTCTGCAGTGTGGCAGGGGAGAGAGCCACGCCAGGGGCCACGGGCCACGTGTGCCTGCAGTGTTGTAAATGCTTCCCCTGTTCTCTATGGTGTGCTTGCTTTGTACTCATTCTGCAGCCCAGATCCCCAGGAGAAGGAGACTTCTAAGCACTTTTCTGTCATCCAGGGTTCCCTGGGAGCCATCAGGAGGCAGTGAGGGGCCCAACCCCCAGCACCTCAGGCCCATCCTAGGGTAACACCCTGGCAAGAAGAGGGTCACCAGGGCCTTCTGGCTCTCAGAAAGCCAGGCAGCTGGGGCCACAGTGAGGAGAGTGGCAAGGCTGCCTCTGACAGCCGCCCTCCAGGCCCAGCTGCCCGGATGTGCACATGATGGATGACTGGACCCTAAAACCATTGTTTTTCAACTTAAAACTATGACCCATGTGAATTCAATTTCCCATCATATCTATGTGTCTATAGCTACGTAACAGCAACAGAATTGCCCTTGGCTGTGAGCGCCACACTCTGATAGTTTCTGGTGGTGATTAAATTGGTTTTGAAACATACATTTGGAAATCACGGTCCTAGACGGCACAGCCTAGTGGCCGCCTGGGCTCGGGGTATTGGTCCAGGTGGGATCCCACCCCCACCAGGTGCTGAGCAGGGATGGGTAAACATCTCCTGGTGGGTCTTGTCCCAGGAAGCTGCTGAGCTAGGCGGGACTGCCCGGGCCACAGTGGGCAAGCTGTCCTCTGGGGGCACAGTCCTCTTCCCCCACAGGCGGTGGGAACCAGCAGCCCTTTGCCCGTCTGCCTGGGCAAGCCTGCTGGGGTGGGCAGGAGAATTTCTGGGGGGAGGGGAGATGGAGGCGTTGGAGGTTCAGCTGAAGGCAGGTAGAAAGTGCCCAGGGGTCAGCCTTCTCACCTCCGCAGGTAGAAAGAGCGCCCAGGGGCCAGCCTCTCAGCTCCTGTGCTCACCAGCCCAGCCGGGATGCTCTGGGCAGCCTCAGGTGGCCACCCCTCCCGAACCCCCTGCTGCGGGAAGCCGACTCCGGTCCCTTGCTGGGGCTGCAGTGGGGAGGACGGCGGCGGGTCTTCAGGAGTGAGCTCCAGGGACACTGGGCCTGGGAAACTTCTCTAAGTGGGGACAGAGTCCCGCCCTCTCTCAGAGGCGGGGTGAGTCCCCTGAAGAGGCGGCGGCGCTGGTGGGCCCAGGAGGTGCGCCGCGGCCCCTGCTGTGCGGGCGAACTGGCTCCTTCCACCTGGGACAGGTGTCCTCCCGCCCCGGGGGCTCCGGAGCCGGGCAGCCCCTACCTCTCTGCGTCTCCAGCTGCCCGTAGTCGGGGACCCTGTGGCTGGGGTGCGTCTTCACCAGGAAGGAGCGCGGCATGGTCCCCTCCGGGCGGGTCTGCGCGGCGAGCGGGTCGCGGGCTGCGACGCCCGCGGGCAGCGCGGGGGGCAGGTACGGGCAGGGGCCTGTCATTAGCATAGCGCGCCGCCTCCGCCAATCAGCGCGCGGCGCGGGCGGGGCGGGGCCGCGGGCGGGCGGGGCCTCAGGCGCCATGCCCAGGACAGGTGCGTGGGCGGGGCGGGGAGCGCGTGGCCGTGTGTCCTCCCCTTGGCGCGCGCGACCGAGTCACACACTGACCCTTTGGGCCTGGCCACCCACGCGTCGTGGACGAAAGGGCAGAGGTCAGGCCGGTGGACACCGAGCTAGCTGGGCGCCAGGCCGCAGGCGTGGGCGAGTCTGCGGGGCAGTCCTGGGAGAGCCCACGTAGGATTGACCAGCACAAGCCCCGAAAGTCCAAAACTGGAGCACCTGGCCGGCTACAGTGGTGACCGCGGGGTCAGTGCCCTGGGACAGGCCAGCGCCTGGGAGAGTGGCCTTGCTAGGCGGGCTGAAGTCCCAGGGGGCTCCCTCCCTGGAGACGATGCTGGAGGAATTTGGCCCATTCCTCCAGAAGTTCGTTTGGTTGGGACCAAGGACACAGCCTGGAATTCTGGATTTGACAGGCGTCAAGACGTGTGGGTACCTGTGGTTTAATAAAGGGGAGAGTTGCCAGCACTCTGCAGCACCTGCATTCGTGGCCTGGGCTGGCCTTGTCCCTCACATCTTGTCCTTTCAGATCCTCCAGGCCAAAAGAGCTGGGTGCAGCCGTGTCTGCTGTTTAGGTCCCCTTGATGTGAACATTTCACAACTCAGGGGGTCAGGTGTGGCCATATCTGGGCAGGTGGGCACAGAGCCCTCCAGCCCCAACTCCACAGCCACTGGGTGTGTCCGTGGCTGGCAGTGGTTTTACCTGAGAGCCTGGTGCTCCCCACCTGAAGGCTGGTGTGGAAGGTGGAGACTGTGCAGAGACAGGGAGGCTGTGTCTGTCACACCAGGGCCCCTTATGGGGCATGAGTGGCTGGGTTGGGATACTGTCACCCTCATTTTGCAGATGAGAAAACCAAGGCTCTGAGACATCAGGAAGTGGTGGGATGGGGCCCCAACCCACACTTCCAGCCGGTCAGACGTGTCATGTGTGCGCCTGCCTGTTGCTTGGTGAGAGGGTGTGGAAGGACAGGTGGGGGCACGCATGGAAGAAGGCACATGTCTCTCCTGCGGTCACGGCCTGGCACTGGCCTGCCAAGAGTGTGGACGTCAGGGGACACAGGCCTGCCTTCTGCTCATTCACCTGTTCCTGGCTTGGTGAGGTTTCTATTTATAGCCTCTCTTCCTTCTCCCCCTCCCAGACATGGATAATGCCAGCCCTCCACCCTCCTACCAAGCCGGGCAGGTGCATGTCCTAATCCCAGCGGGAGGCTCAGGTTATCCTCACTCCGGATGCCCCAGCACTCCTGTGGAGAGCTGCCCATTGCCCCCTGCGAGCTCTTCTGGGGTAGGGTGGGGGTATTTAGGGTATTTGCTTGCTAGTGCTGCCACAGCCAACTACCCCAAAAGGAAACCTGAGATCCTGCCAACCTCACAGAATCATCTCTGTGGGCTGCACCCAGGCAGGACCCACAGAGGAAAACCTCAGCCTCTGCCCCGTCCCCACGGGTGCAGCCCCCAGCAGGGAGGGTGGCAGTCTCCATCTGCTCCATGTCCTCTGTCCTCAATCACACTGCTCTGCTCTGGGATTAAACCCGCGTGACCCTGTGGCGGGAAACAGGATTCCCAGGTCTCCTGGAACCGCCCCTCTCTGAACCGGAGCAGGACCTGCAGGTGACCAAGGTCCTTGCTTTCTGTCCTTGATGCTAGGACCTTGGGGGTGACAACATGCTGTGACCACGTCCTGGCCTGTCCCATCTACATTGCCAGATGCCCAAAGAGTGATTTTCAAGTGGGGCGCTCGCCCCAGGAGCTGCAGGTTGGGTTACAGATCTGGGATGAAACTGTTACAATTCCATTGATGTTGATGTTTTTATCCTTCTTATGTGTATGTTTCTGGACTTTTTTTGGTATTTTTAGAAGGAATAGTATGTTTGAAAGCAGTGCTTGGAAGTGTCTCTGCGTGTATGTATTATAGACACATACACAGCTGTGTCACCACTGACTGCTTGGGATTTTACTGCTAGGGTTTCCTGACCCAAACCTTGAAACCCTCACTCCCTGTCAGACTGCAGCCCTGAGAGCTGGGCCAGGTGGGAACCAGCCCTTATTCTCTGCAGCACACCTGCCTGTGCTCAGGCCCACAGTGGGGTCCACGGTGCTTGCTGAACTCGCTAGAAAAGATTCCGTCCCCCAGCAGTGTGGCCTTCCATGCCGTAGGGCAGGTAGAGCCCATCTGTGCTCTCGAGTGGAGACATGTGGGTAAAGGGACAAGGCCCCACAGGTGAGCCTGGCCGCTGGGTCTTGGCTGTCCGAGGACAGGGGAAGACGGCCCCTCATGCCAGGGTGGAGGCCGGCAGTTCATTGAGGAAGGCAGGTGTGGTTGGGACCTGGCAACCTGGGGCAGTCCCACGGCCGTCAAGGTCATGGGCCATGGAAACTGAAACCCGGTGCTAGAAATCCCAGCATCCAGCCGGCCTCGGTCGCCCCAGGGAAGGGAGCTCACCCCTGCCGTGGCCATTCTCACCATTTTAGGTCCTGATGTCAGAGGTGACAGTGGTTCTGAAGCTGGGGCTCAGTGGACACATCCTGTGTGGTGTGGGGGTCCTGGGAGGTGGACATGGCTGCCTTGAGAGCCTCGGCTGCGCTGGCTCCAGTGCAGAGCGTCCGGCAGCCTCCCCAGCAGGCAGTGGAGGGAGCTGGACTTGGGTTCACGGTGTGCCTTTCACGGGTTGCTTCTTCTTTACCTGGTGGGCGGCCTAGCGCCTGGTTGATCCATGACTGGGGTCCTTCACACGGGAACCTTGCTTATTCCGGCAGACGCCCTTGTGGCTCTTGTCTGGCCCGTGTCCATGGGATGCCTGCCCAACCATTGCCCTGGTGCTGGGAGCCAGACCTGTGTCCCCCCAGCGTCCCCAGGGAAACCCAGCCTGGACGGCCCCCAGTCCTTCAGACGAAGGTGCAAGTTCAACACACCCCTGCAGTAGGAAGTGAGTTCAGACATTATTACTCTCAGGTCCTGAGCAGAGGCTGTGAGTCGGCAGGCATTGTCCCCCCAGGCCACACGAGGAGAAGTGAAGAGTACAGAGAGAGAGGAGATGTCGCCACGTTCTCAGCTCTGGCCACTGGCTTGGGACGTCAGGGTGCGGTGCTGTCCTTCTAGTGCCCGGCGGCTGCCTCTGCTGTGTCCTTCCTGTTGCAATGGTCCCTTCACACAGCACATAAGACACACGAGACAGGCAAGAGTAGATGCCCCAGGTCATGCGAGAGAAAGCGATGCTGGGTGCTGAGGAGGGGTCTCTGGGGCTGGGGCAGGGCCTGAGCGACCAGGCATCCTGAACATGTGTTTGCAAGTTCACACGAGCGTATGTGCATGTGTGTACGCGTGCGTGTGCTTGTGGGAAGTTGCAGGAGCTGTTCCGACGTGACTTGGAGGTTGTGCACCCGTGGGTGAGCCCTGGGCTGCCAGGAGAGGGGTCTGCTGGGTCCAAGCACCTTCCTGCAGGGGGTGGGCTGCTGGCGACCGGGGCCAGCTCCGCACCCCACTCTCCGCAACGGACCTCAGAGCTTCTTGTCTGTCCCATGAGGGAGCTGATGCCTAACTCCCAGCAGGTTGCTGAAGAGACCAAGGGGCCACCCTATGCAGTCACAGGGAGGGACGTCCCCACTAAAAACGTGTGGCTCTCTGAGCATATTGTGCTTCTCTCGTCCTGCCACAGGGGCACAAAGGGCAGCCCCTGGGGAGCTGGCAGGAGGGAGGCAAGTCCACAGTGGCTTTGCCCCTGGGAGCCTGAGACCCGCCTGGGAACACACCCAGGACTCAGCACAGGCACCCTGGTCCTGGGCTCCTTACTGTGAGGCCGGGCCGGGGCAGGCACCTATGGACACAGCCTGCAGGAGCTGGCAGCTGCCCCACAGGGCTAAAGCCTGCTGGGTCCCCATGTTCAGCAGGATGTCTCTGTCCCTGGGCCGGGTCAGGGCAGTGGGCCAAACTCACAGGTGGCCTTAGCAGCTCGGTGCCAGGCGGTGGCTCCCAGCGTCCTCCAGAAGCACCACTGGGCAGGCCACAGGGGCAGCGAGACTGACAGCACCTGCCCCAAGTCCAGGAGCCCCGCTGACATTGGCAGGTGGCCCCCACTGCAGCTCACACCTCGCTTGCTTACGCGGCGGCGTGGAGTGGGTCACAAAGAGCTGACAGGAAGCGTCATGGGTTCAATGTGCCCCCTTCCAGAGCTGCTGGGAGCCCAACCCCATACCTGTGCACGCCACCATATTTGGAAACAGGTCTTTGCAGATGACCAAGTCAAGATGAGGTCATTAGGGTGGGCCTAGTCCGATGACCAGTGTCCTTATAAAAAGGGAAACGTGGGCCGGGCGCGGTGGCTCACGCCTGTAATCCCAGCACTCTGGGAGGCTGAGGCAGGAGGATCGCTCTAGCTCAGGAGTTGGAGGCTGCAGTGAGCTATGATGACGCCACTGCACTCCAGCCTGGGTGGCAGAATGAGACTCTTCAAAAAAAAGGGGGAGGGATGTGGGCACAGAGACAGGCATGCATGGAGGGAAGTTCCCGGGAAGCTGAAGGGAGAAGCCCTGTTACCTGCAGTGGAAGCGATGCCCCTGTAACCCGCAGCCGGAGGGCCTGGGAAGGAACCAGCCCTGCCACACCTCCAGAACCGTGGGAGGCTGAATGTCTGTTGTTTCGAGTCTGCCAGTCTGTGGTCACAGTGTCCTGAGCTGGGACGTGGCCGCAAGCGCAGGCTGTTCCCCGTTTGCTGTGAGGCCCAGCAGAAACATGGCGGCTGTCCAAGCAGAACTCACTGCAGACCCCTCAAACCACACACCAGGTGTGCTGAGGTTCTGGAAAAGGCCACCACGGGGGCGCTGCTCCCGTCTCCCGGGCGTCCTCACACCCCTCACTCTCCAGAGGTTCCATGTGCAGATTCTGTGAGTGGGGCGCAGGCCTGGCCTCCCCAGGCCTGTCTTCCTCCTGCTCTTCACTGGAGAGGAGCCCGAGCCCGGGGTGGGGGCGGCACACCTGAGGGGCCAGACCTGCCTCCAGCCAGTCCTGCCCGCTGCTGCCCAGGCCAATCTGGCGCCGTCTGGCGTCCCCCCTCTGCGGCCCAGGCTGCGCGGGTGCTGTCCGTAATCCCCTGGGGCAAGCGGGTGCTGCCCGGGGTCCCCTCTCTCCCTGCAGAAACATCCTCCCCCCTGCTTCTCCGAGTCCACTGCTAGAGACCGTTCCTTAGCCTGTTTCTGTCCCAGTGCCTTTGGACTTTGTGACGCCTGTGAGTGAATTTAAACCTCTTGTCCCTGAAGGTTTCGGGAGGGCAGAGAGGGCAGGCCCAGGCGACCCAGGAAGTTACAGAAGAAGGTGCGGCAGTGGCAGCACCGGAAACTCAAGACAGCGGCAAGGGCAGCCTCGCCGAAATAACAGGAAAACATCTAAAACCCTGTCCCAGGTCATCTGACCGGGGCCGGCTCCCCCCAGGTGTTTCGTGCTCAGATCCTGGGGCAGAGGCGTGATGTCTCCGGGGTCGTCCAGGTGCTGCCAAGTGGGAGCGCAAGCTGGGCCCCGCGGCGGCTCTCGCGCTGTTCTCCTCTTGCTGGCGGGCATGGGGCAGGTGCTCTGAATCTCCATCCCGGGAAGGGGCGGTGCCTTCCGCCTAGTTCCCTGGGCCGGTTGCACCTAAGACGAGGTGGCCCTGAGTGAGGCGAACACTAAGGCGCCACCAAAACGTGCCCAAGGGGTCCCTGCAGGGGAGCGAAGCGGCTGGCATCCTAGGCCGGCCTCGGCTGGGAGGCCCCTTGCTGGAGGCGGGCGCCCTGCGCACACCTGCGGTTAGGCCACACCCCGCTGACGCCGGGGCGCCCCGAGCTCTGCGCCCTGCTCCTCATGGGTAAGAATTATGGCAGTTTCTTGGGCGTGGGGTCTCTGTTCCCGGGGCGTCTGCCCGGAAGCGGGCTGGCCTGGAGGTGCTCTCTAGGAAGCGGGGTTCAGGCTCCCCGTGCTGTTGCATAATGCAAGAGCTTGTTGCTGTGAGCTGGGGCCTCTGACTGGCCCTGGCCCCCCAGGGCACAGGAGCCCGGCTCCCTGGGGATGGGACCGCCTGGCTTTGAGCTGCGCCGTCCAAGAGTCATGTACCTCGAGGTGGGGGAAGGGAGACCCAGGCTTCCGGAACTCCAGCCCAGAGCGGTGGGTCGGCATCCCAGCCACGTGCAGTGGCAGCCCTTCTGGCCTCGGCCACCGTGCTGACTTGGGAGGGGCCTGGGTGGCTCGAGCGCCCTCCGTGGGGGTGACACCCAGCAGGGAGGACGGCCGCAGGAGGGGTCCCGCTGCCGGTTCTCTGGGACAACTCCACTGGGAACGTGGGTTTCAGACAGTCAGTGTCACCCACGGCTTCCTTGAAAACCAAGGGGCACTGTGGACCACGTGCTGGAGCCGCGGATTCCTTGCCCCTCACGTGGGGCCTGCTGAGATCTGGTTCACCTCGAGGTCCCGCGGTTTGTTGGGGTTCACGCTGGTGTCCTGGGGCAGATGCCCCCGGATGCCTTGTCTCTGGGCGGCACCCGGCCGCAAGGAAGGACAGACGCCGTGTGGTGGCTCTCAGCTCCTTGCTTCCTCAGCCTCCGGGAGTGGGGCAGCAGGAGGGGGCTGGGCCCAGACAGGGCAGAGGGGGTGCGTTCAGCTTCATGGTCGGGGCAAATGACAAGCAGTTTGGGGGCCGGCTGAGCGAGGTGGGCTCCTCCTCCGACATTCCGCCCCCTCCCCTGTCACTCCGCTGCCCCTGTGTAGTAGCATGAGCACAGGCCACATCGCCGAGGACAGAGACCACCAGGTGGACCCCTTCTCTCCCTCCTGCCCCCTAAGTCAGTTCCCGTCAACAGCAGGAGCAAGTGTCAGCAGGCCGTGCCTGGGGACAGTTTTTCCTTCTCCTGTCCTGCCAGGGCCCAGCGTCCCCGACACCCAGCCCAGGCCCTGCTGAGCCCATGTGTGCCACGCTGGTCCCAGCACAGCCCCGAGGTGGTGGTCCCAGACCCCACTCGAGCTGGGACCTTGGCTGCAGCCGGCCTTCCAATTCACCCCCAGGAGCTCTCTGCCTGGATGGGCAGGCACAGGAGGCAGGGTCAATGGCCCGGGGCAGTCCCAGCCACACCTGCGCCCTCGGCCCGCGCAGACCACTGGTGCCCCCCCTTCCCTTGGGGCGTGGCGGCTCCCGGGCCCCGCAGCAGCCAGGGCCTCTCAGTGACTGGTGGGAAACCCAGGCGCCATCTCCCGAGGGTGCTGCCAAGGTCAGGACGTGCCAAGGCAGGGCTTCCTGGGCATCGAGGGTCATGCCCCGTGACGGCTCCCCGCATCACCCGCGGTGCAGTGAGGGGCAGGCCTGGGCCTGGAGCTCAGCACCCATCTCTGCTCCATTGGGCAGCCCTGGGCCGCCCAAGAGTGTTATGTGGCTTGGCTGGGGCCCAGGCGTTGCACACAAAGGCCAGGACCAGCCCTGCTGAGAGGGCTGCCGGCCGATCGGGCACCAGATGCAGGCCCATGTGGCACGGCTCCCCCAGGGCATGTTGTGCCGTGAGCCTCCTTCTGGAAGGCCACGGGGGGCAGGGGGGCAGGCTGGCAGGCAGGTCTGCTGTTCCCCAGGACCCGGCACTGCCCGCAAGGGCCTCCCAGACATGGCACTGCGTCGGTGAAGGTCAGTCCTTAGCGGAGGTGGGGATGCCAGTGGCCACCATGAAGGTGCATGAAGTCAACTCTACTTCACAAGGGGGTGAATGTCAGCCCGAATAACCAGTCTCCCCTCGAGGTGCAGCCTGTGGAGATCCTGCCTGGCTGGCCCATGCTGTGGCCTTGAAGCTCAGGAGACCCTCCCCTTGGCGTCATGCAGGACAGACACCTGCCTTTGCGAGCACCGGGTACTGGAGGGTGGGGAGGCAGCAACGGTGCCTTGCCTACGATGACCGCCACCCTGGGAAAGGCCCTTGGAGACTGTGGAGCAACAGGGGACCCCACGGCCCAAATGGCGGCCCTCGGAGAGCCACACCCAGCTGGCGTGATGGCCGCGATGCCCAGAAACCAACCCAGGAGTCTGAGCCCCAGACCAGTCACACTCTGGGGCCACAAGACGTCTGGCGCCTCCACACTGGTGCAGAATAAGACCCGCGGGCTGGGGCCGCTGGAGGTGCTCCGAAACATTTTATTTAAACTGTTTTTTAAAAGATAGCAATAATTAATGCCATGAACAGAACAAGAGTGCTGACAAGTGCTTCCTGGCCCACTCCCCGCCAAGCAGGCCCCTGCCTGGGCCCCCTGGGCTCTGCCGCTGCAGGGGCACGGGCCCCGCCTGAGGAAGGACATGGTCAGCTTTGGCAGGGGACAGCACTGGCCAAAGCCAGAGCCCCAGGTGGGAGGAGGCCCCACCCTCCGTGTCGGCCAGGAGCTGGGATTTCTTCCTGGTTATTGTCACAGAGAAACCAGCCACCCATGGGAGCCTGGACACACAGTGATGGCCCAGGGCCACCCCCGCCCCCTACGTCCTGGCGAGACACCATGGTCCCCTGGCTCTCAGGGCCGCCCCGTCCCTCCTCCCCTCCTCATGCCAATCCCACATTTATTTTTGATTGTTTTTTTAAAAAATATAATTTTGTAAATGTTCCATAAAAATACTATTATCCCTAGTCAAACACAGATATTGCAATATGAAGAGTAACTGCTTTGTCTTTGCTCTATAAAACTTGAAAAGATTATCACGCTGGATAATATAGAAAAAGTGCCGGGATCTCTAAGTACCACAACAGCCAGTACCAAGTGCGCACGGTGGAAGCGTGGTCAGGCCGGGCGGGGCCTGCACGGTGCAGCTCAGGGCGCCGGCTGGTCCCTTCTCCCCATGAGGAGGACGTCATGGCTTAGAGGAGACGGCCGGCTGCTCTACGTCCCAGGGACCGGCACTGCCCCGCGAGGCCGGCTGCTTGGCCCAAAGCACCGAATAGCCCAGTGACGCCGGCCAGGACCATGGTGGCCCTGCTCTGCCAGCAAAGGGACAGCTGGCTGGCCTCTGTCCCTCTAGCCCCAGAGGCTCGTGGGTGGGCTCTCCTCGGGCAAGAGTGGGGCCTCCCGCGGTCCAGCGAGGCGTGTCCCAGTGCAGTGTGGGAGACCAGCGCGGCCCTGTCCCTCGAGGGGAGCATCCTGGGCCCCGGGCATGGGCAGGAGGCTGCGCAGCCACCTTCAGTTCTCTGAGAGAGACAGGGCCAGTGCGGCCTGGAAGGCGGCCTCCTCGTCGATGCTGTAGTCCTGGAAGACAGGAGTGGCGGATGGGGGGACGCAAGGCCCCAGCAGCTAGGCCACCCCTTGGCCTGTCACCACACGGACGTAGTCACCCCTTCCGGGCTCCAGGCCTCCCTCCAGCAGGGCAGGACCTGGCCCTGTGTCCCATGGCACAGGGCCCGCACAGTCCTCTGAGGGAGTCAAAGCATGGTCAGCACGTGGGACTGTCACCTGGCTCTGCCTGAGTTCCCATCTCGAGCTGGTTCCCTGAGGGGCCAGTGACCGTGCACCAGGTATATGGGGTGGATGCGGGGTACGGAGAGCTGTGCTTCCAGCTCGGACTCAAGGACCGGGATTTGGGATGAGCAGGCCGGCCAGGGCTCTGTGACCCTCAACAATTTGGACCTGGGGCAGACGGGAGTGTGAGCTGGGAGGCTGGCACACGGGGTGGAGATGAAGCCGTCACCAAGGCTGTCGGACAAGCCCAGGAGTCCACAGGGCCAGGCCTGGTCTGCAGGCCTGGGGGCCCGGCACCTTCTGACCCGCTGCGGGTGGGACGGGAGACAGAGGTGGGGTGTTCAGAGGGGGTGAAAGTTCCCCCGGATCTGTCCAGAAAGCCCCAGGAAGAAGCCTGGCTCATCCGAGGGGCATGTGAGGGCTAGGCAGCCGGGAAGCCAAGGAGCAAACCGGAACAAACCGGAAGGCAGGACCTGCCCTGTGCGGAGCCAGTGCCCTCGAGGCCGGGAGCCCTGCTGCTGTCACGCCCCGCTGTGGCACCCAGACGAGGGTGCAGCCTGACTGCGAGCTTGTGTGTTTCCAGCTCTCCCTGAACGCTGGGACCCCAAAGCTGGCAGGAGGATGGGGGGACGGGGTTGGGAGGCAGCCCCCCGCCCGAGGGCAGGACACCCACCACGAAGGTGTCGTAGGAGAACTTGTGCCGGTGGAGCAGGTGCTGCAAGAAGTTGGCGCTCTTGTAGCTGGGGTCACCCCAGGGCATCGCCGAGCAGATGGGGCAGACCTGGAACGGGGCGCCGGGGACATGCTGAGCTGGGGGAGGGGCGCAGGGCGGGGCAGCTCCGCGCAGCAGGGTGGGGGTGCTCCCAGGGCCCGTGCCCCTCAGGCTGAGCGCCCCGGTCAGCGCTGCCCAGCGTGGGAAGGTGCGCTGGACTCCGGTGCGGGTAGCTCGGCCTGGACCCTGCCATGCGCTCGTCACCCCGAGGACGCAGATGCTCATCGGCCCCCACCAGGTGATGCTGGGGCAGGAGGAGGAGGCTCCCCAGGCCGGCGGCCACTCACCACGCGGTTGGGGTCGCTGCGGTGGCTCTCCACGCAGTGCTTCAGCAGCTCCTGCTGGTCCAGGTTGCGGGCGCCGCAGTACGGGCAGGCGAAGGTGGACCTGTTGGGGATGTTGCTGGCGGGGCGGGGGAGGGTGAGCGGCGGCAGAGGCCCGGGCTGAGCCCTCCTCTTGGCTCCCAGCACCCCAGGAGTCCCCGGCCCCACGGCGTGGCTTCCACAGGCCCCTCCTGCAGTCTGGCGAGGACCCCTGTGGGGACCTGGCCAGCTGAGGGCCTCGGCCTCCCCTCCCTCAGCGGCTCCTACCTGGGGATGGGCTGGGACGTGGGCACCACAGGGGCGAACTTGGGGCAGTTGGCCATCTGCTCCTGGACCTTCAGGCAGGAGGACACGTGCACTCTCATCTTGGCCAGGGTCACCTGCGGCAGGCAGGAGGGCAAGGCCATCCTGAGGGCCCAGAAGGGCAGACCTGGGGGGCCGAGCCTCAGGCATCCA
This sequence comes from Avahi laniger, assembly GCA_963575035.1. NCBI lineage: Eukaryota > Metazoa > Chordata > Mammalia > Primates > Indriidae > Avahi > Avahi laniger. The sequence goes on from CAUYSK010069893.1 coordinate 35,003, forward strand.
GGACAGACAAAAGCAAGCATTTGTGTCCCCTGCAGCGAGGGGACCCAGTTCCTTCACCTAAAACAATCAAAGGCCCCGAGCAGCAGCCTGCAAACAGGGATTCCAGGAGAGACCTTGCGAGGGGCCAGGTGGGGAACAGACGCCGAGTGAAGGAGCCACAGCGCCCCGGAGACCCACTGCTGAGCTACATGGAGCAGAGTGCTCACAGCCCTTGAGCTGGGCTGCTCGGAGCCACCTGCCCATGGAAGTATCACGCGGGAAGGGGCGTTTCTTAGGTAAAAACATTCCTCCTAATGTGAACCACCAGGAAAAACTCTCTTGATGAAACTCCTAACCAGGTGTGAAAAAAACACAACACGATAAAACTACGCCCAGGCCAACCCTGAGTCCTGGCAGCGAGACCCGGCCCAGGGGACATGGATGGGGGCAAAGATGCTCTGGTGCCTGGGGACAGGTAACTCAGCATGGTTTAGATAAACGATGAAGAGGCCGTGGCCAACCCTCCCCGGGGGGTGGAGGCCACCAAGTCCTGCCACTTAGCGAAAGCCACAAGGCTCAGGAAAAACATCTTGCAGAACTGAAGGGAAAGTGAGGGACACCTGCTTCCATGAGCACAGGGCACAGCCTCCGCAGACAGCAACACTCGGGCGTCCAGGGTAACAGGTCCTCCTGGGGTCACTGCCAGGGGCCCCTCTGGACACCAGCCCGGCACCGATCCTGTCCCGGGCCACTGGACACTGAGAGGCCTGGCACAGGCCCCAGTTGGAGAACGGAGGGCTGTGGTGGGGGCCGGTGGGCTCCCAAGTGACACGGAGGATCCCAATCTCTGTCTCCTCCGGGGAGAGGAGCTTGGCCAGGGAGCAGACTGGGAGGTGCCAGGGCCCCGGGCAGCCCTGGACACCTCCACCTTGGGACAGAGCAACAGGGGCTGCCCCCCACGGCGACAGCACCGCGGATCTCATCGACCGAGACACAGACAAGGCGGAGACGTAAATTCAACAACCCCCGGCTGCTCAGTCCACAGAAGCTGCTGAGACAAGGGGACACTGGCCAGGGCCTCCCCATCCTGAGGTGAGCAGCATGTGCGTCGGGGAGGGTGGTGGGTGCGGGTGGGCTCGGGGGCGGCAGTGCCCCATCGACGGGGCTTGGCATTGCTGGAGCTGGAGGGTGCTCAGCGCTGGAGACACCCTCGACTCTGCCTGTGGCTCCGCCTCTGCCTCAGAGACCCCAAGAGCTGTCCCCATGCCCCACCCCCGCCTGTCACAGCCTGCAGTGGCGGCTGGCAGGTGAGGCACCAAGCGCTGAGGCTGCACCTGGGGGCTCAGCTCCGCCCTGGGCTCCCTGCAATGCCGCGATACATGCAGGTGCCAGGGTCCACCTGTGGGGCCCTCCTTGGCTCTCCGCTGTCACAACAGGAAGCAAGAGATGGCGGGACAGGGACGGAAGGGCCTGGGTGGGCCGCCTTACGCAGGGGCAGAGCAGCTCCTTGCCCAACAGGAAAGGGAGGTGGCCAACGACACACCCACCCATTCCTCTGCTGGAAAGCGGAACCGTGGCCGGAGCTGCCCCATTCAAAGCTCCCTCCCCGGCCCCAGGGAGGCCTGAGTGAGCAGCTACCTTCTTGCTGCAGCCCCGGCAGGGCGCCTTGTAGGATGAGAGCTGCTTTTCCACGTGGGTGGCCTTGTCTACCTTCTTGGGGTCGAAGGGCAGGCGGCAGAGGGGGCACAGGGGCGACGGCACCTGCAGGCAGGGCTGGAGGCACTCCCCGCAGAACCTGCAGGAGACACAGGCGTGAGCGGCGGCTGGAGGCTCAGGCCTCCCGCACCGCACCCTGCGCCTTGCTCAGGCCCCATCCCCTCCACCGTCGTCAGTGTTTCTGGAGACAGTTACTCCTGTGCCCTGCCGGCTGGACAGACCCCCTGGGCTAAGAGGTGAGGCGGCTGCCTCCCAGCAGCAGGACGCTGCTGTCCTCTGGCGTAGGCAGAGCTGTAGCTCCGGCCCCCAGCACGGTGTCAGCCCAGAAAGAGTTCCCATGGGCTGGGGCCTGGCTCTGCCGCACCAGGCTCTAGGGGTGTGGGGACAGCCCAGGGGGACCCCGGGAACTCTACGAGTGCTGCGCTCTGGGGAGTGAAATCGCTTGTGGTCGGGGGAAAGGAAACCGCCGGGCCCAGGGACAAGGCAGGGCCAGAGCTGGCCGGGAGGCAGCGCACCCTCAGGCCCGGGGACGGTCACCAGCCCCGGGACAGCTCCCAGGCAGGAGGGGCTCTGGCTCCGTCTGGGCAGAGGCTCAGCGAACGCAGTGCAGGCCCTGGCACAGGCTCGGGAGTCTGAGGCTCTTCGGGCCCCGAGCTCTTGGCTCCGTGCCCCGGAGACACCGGCGCCATGACGGCAGCGTCCTATGCGCGCTGGGCTCCGGCAGCAGGAGTCTCCTGGCCTCGAAGGTCACGCCCTCCCACTGGCACTCACAGCCGCCATCCACTCTGTGACGCACGCGCGGGAGGAGACCCAGGCAGCAGGGACGCCGGCACAAAGCCCCGTGGCGCAAAGAGGGAAAGCAGCTTGCACAGGCCGGCCCCGGTGCAGCCCGAGGAGCGGTGCCGTGGGACACGCACACAGAGGCGGAGCCCACAGCCCCCAGGAAGGCACTTAGTGGGGCGGGTGAGGGGCACTGGCCCAGAACCCACAGAAAGATGCCGCTTTGCAGATGTTGAGAACCTGCCGTTGGCTGCACAAGGCTTTATCCCACCGGGTGCCCCGCCAGCAGGCTGGCCTGTGGGTGGGACGCAAGAACGAGCTGGACTTGTGGATGCTCCACTGGACTAAGGGGCCACTAAGAAGTCTGCACGCCCCCCTCAAGACAAGGCCACAAGGCGAGGAGGAAGGGCGGTGGGGGGGTGCCTCATCCCTCTCTCTCCACGTGCTGGTTTCCAGTGGAGCCGCCGCCTGGCTGGTTACTCCTGCGCCCAGCTTTGCACGCAAGTGAAGGCAAGATTCACGCTAAGACCTGAGACCTGTCAGAAAGCAAAAGTTCCTGACATGCCTTTTCCTGCAGAGCAAAGCGGCCTCACTCGTCACTTACCTCAGCCAAGCGTGGCGAGGTCTCACCAGGCAGGTTTCCAAGGGAGACACCCGCCCCCCCCAGTGCCCCAGTGGGCATTTCTAGACCCTGTCCCTGTCCCTACCTGACAGCTGGCAGCCTCTCAGCCCATCACTGAGCAAGGTGCTGGCGAGACAAGACGGTCCCCATGGCAGGGCGGGAAGACCTGCCCACAGGTGTTCTCAGCACAGGTGGGGGCAGCCCCGGTGTCCTTCGGCGCACAGACGGGCGAACCAATGTGCTGTCACAACCACTGAAGGTCATTCAGCCACAAAAAGGAGCAAAGAGGCTCTGAAGCCACAACAGGTGGGGAGGCCGTGAGAACAGGATGCTGAGTAAAAGCCGAACACGGAAGACTGCATACTGTGGGGTCCACCTATACAAAATGCCAGCATTTGTCCAGCAAAGACAAACCCAGAGACAGCAGGTCAGTGGCTGCCGGGGCTGTGGGGGGCTGGGATGGGTCCTGGCGTGTCTGGGGTGGTAGCTATGAACACGAGAAACCCCTGGGCGGTACACTGCAAATGAGTGAATTGTAGGGCATGTGGGCATGTGACTTCTATCTCCAAGCAGAGGGTGGGGCCACGCAAGGTGACGGCTGACCCACAGCCACCTACTGAGTGCAAAGGCTGGGAAGGGCATCCCTGAGAAGACGCCCAGGAGCTTGGTTGGGGGACCAGCTCCCTCGTTCTCCCCCAGCAGGACACAAGGACACTCGAGAGGGAACCCAGCCCCGCCAGCAGGGCAGCCCAGCCAGCCCCATGTCCCATCCCTGAGGAGCAGGAGGCAGAACCAAGCATCCTCGAGGTGGGGTGCGGCTGGTGGCCTAGTTTCCAGTGACTGCCACCCTGGTGTGCAGAGAGCCAGCAGCCGCAAGCAGCGCCCACTTCTCCCACAGGAAGTTCCTGCCAGCGTCTGCCCAAGGGCTGGTGCTGAGCAGCTTCTCAGGCGGATGAAGTGGCTGAGGGCAGTGGATGTGCGGTGTCAACAGCCTCGCGGAGGCAGCTGGGACTGGGACTGCCAGCATGGACACCGGTCCACAGCGGCTCCTCGGATGTGTCACTCCTGCCTGGGCGTCCTGCACATATCAGGAACCAGGACAAGCCAATGTCTCAGAGATGTACAAGGCCAGCAGGCCAGGCCCCCACCAAGACCTGTCACTATCTTAACCAGGTAGGGACTGCCTTACAAAGGCCTTCCAGGCCTTGTGACCTGCAGATGTGGCTCACTGCTTGGGCTGTCCCCCAAGTGTGACAGCCAACAGGTCCTGCTGGGCTCCAAGGAATTCCTGCGAGCTCCTCCACATAGCTGCGCCGAGAGGCCCTACAGCCCTTCTCCTGTCTGCGTGCTGGAGCAGGGTGGCTGCCCCACACTGGGGCACTCCCACCGCAAGGAAACCTACTCTAGGGAAGGAAACTGCTTGTGGTCTGGGAGCTCTCGGAGGGTAAGGAATCAGCCCATCAGCAAACTCTTTAAAGGAAACACATGAGCCTTTACGCTTTCTGTGCCCATCTGCACACGCGCCGTAGCGGCACCTGACCAGAAATCGAGAGAGTTGGAGGCAGCAAGAGAACAGTCAGAAAGCAAAGCTGGCAGGAGAGCCAGGAGGAAACCTGAAGACAAAGGCCGTGTGAAGGGCTCCTGCAGGACCATGGAGCTAGAACTGTCAGCCCTGCCAAGGAAAGCATCGGCAGGTGAGGGGGCCTTACAGGAAAGATGCTTCTACAGTTCGGTGTAGTCCTGTGTTCTGAGAACTACAGCTTAAGAAAAGATATTTGGGGAAAAAAGAGCAAATGTTGATTTGTCAGATGAGGAAACCAGAATGCTGTGGTCCGCGTCAGGGTGAAGGTGGGTGAAGGGACCCAAAGTCCACTGAAAACGTTTTCTAAAGTGAAACCAAGACAAGCCTGACGGCTCTCAGCAACCGACTGGGAGATGCAGAGCAGAAACACACACCCACCAGTATGTGCTCACAAGTAGGAAGTCCCGTTGGGAGGCTGCCCCACCAAACTGTCACAGCACAGTGTGACAGAGCAGGAGCAGGAGCAGCACCCTTGGCACCCTCACAAGAGAAGTCGGCAGAACTCTGCTGGTGTGGGCAGGCGCCTGTGCTGCCTGGCACTGGGGGCCGGGAAAGGAAGGCGGTTCTGGATCCTGACTGTCCCTGCCGCCTCCCTGGGTGACTAGCACACACACCCCCGGCAGTTCCAGTTCCCTCTTTGTATCAGGAGGCTCTGAAGTCAGCTGCCTTTTTTTGCAAAATGTTCTAGGGCCTCCTACCTGCCTGGGTGTTCTGGCCCAACGCCACCTCCTCAGCAGCCTGGTCTGCAGGGAAGCTCTCTTGCCCTCTAGCTCCAAACAGCCAATTTTGCTCAAGAGCTGTATTCAGCACTTAGGTCTTGGAGCAGCCACTCTGAGCCCCGCTCCTTCCTAACCCGGCTGGCAGCTCCAGAAGACTTGAGCACAGCTCCCTGCAGTAAGGAGAGGCACGTCCTTAAAGTTTCTGTTCCTGAAACACCATGGGGCCCTGGTGCAGCTGGAAACCCTTGTGAAGTGCTTGGTATCTGAGCCCCCGCGGGCCAGCCTGGCTACTCAGTGATCCGTGTGACTCAAGTTCTTCAAAACAACAAATCAGCACCAAATTCCAAACCAGCCTCTCTCCTAACTTTAGGGAGCTTTTGTAGTCAAAACAAGCAGACGGTAGGTCTGAAAAAGAGTTGACAGCAAAAGCCACAAGTCATTTATTTACAAGTGTCCGCCCCACTCCGCCAGACCGAACCCAAGGCGACTGGCGCAGCGGTCGCGTCTGCGGCCATCTGAGTGCCCGGGCGGCCCGCTGTGGCCGTCAGCAGCCCCCGGGAGCCCCCGCGCTGGGTAGCGCTGCGGGTAGTCCCCGTGTGCCCAAGGGGTGGTCGGATCGAGCGCCTGGAGCTGGCGGGCAAGAGCCTGGGCTGAGGACGCTCACGCAGAGGGCAGGGACGGCGCCGCGCAGGGGAGCCCGAACCCCCAACGCATCCCGAGTCCCTGCGCCCCCAAGTCCCCGCGCCGGGGCCGCACCCGGACGGCTGCCGGCCTTGGGACCCCTCCCGGGGCGGGTCGCGAACCCCGCCGCCCCCCGGGCCGGGCGCGCTCACGTGTGGCCGCAGCTGCCGATGGCCACGGGCCGGTGGTAGACCTCCAGGCAGATGGGGCAGCTGTACTGCGCCTCCAGGCCGCTGTCGCCGCCCGCGGGCCCGGCCGGCGGCTGCCGCTGCTGAGCCGAGGCCACCAGGCTGCGGAACATCGCCATCCCGGGGCCAGACCCGCGCCGCCGCCCACCCCCTGTCCTGGCCCGGCCCGGTCCGGCCAGGCCCGCGCGTCAGGGCCGCGCCGGCGCCGCGCTGACGTCATGGGAGCGCGCCCGCCCCACCCGGCGTGCGTCTGGCCGCGCCGGCGCTGCGGTGGCGTCATCTGGGCGCGACCTGCGCCGGTGCTGCCGCTGCCAACGCCGCTGCCCGGGACCCCAGAGACCATGTGCCAGGTGGGCGAGGACTACGGGGAACCAGCGACCGAGGAGCCGCCGCCGGCGCCGCGGCCTGGGTAAGCTGGCGGCCGTGAGCCCTGCCCGCACTCCTGGGCGCCGCGCTCCGGGACCCTAGTGGCTGTCGGCCCAGCCCCCAGAGAGGCCGGCCCTGGCTCCACAGCACCCGCGGGGTGGCCGTCAAGCCGGGGACCAACGCCCGGGGAGGGGGTTGGCTCTACTGGCTTGCTCCTCTAATTCTAGCAGCCACTGGGGACGGCCCTGCCCCTGACAGCGCCCTGGAGGCGAGGTCGGCCCTCCCTGCCGATGCGACCCACTGGTTCCATTTCTCCCCCAGGGCCACACAGAACAAGTTCTGTGTCCTCCCTCGGTGCCAGCCCCTGAGAGATTGAGAGGTGGTTTTTCTGGGCTAAACGTTCCCCTCAGAGCCTTTGTCTTTTGTTGGTAGTTTGGGCAAAACCCCAGCCCTGGTTTGTGTGTGTACCTAGGTGTCTTAGCCTGACCCAGCTCAGGGCGAGAAACAGGAGCTGTCTCCCCACAGCCCACTGGGAGCGGGGGCATGTAATCTGTGTTCGTGTTCTCTCCTCCCCCTCACACCTCCCAAGCCGTGAACAGAAGTGTGTGAAGTGCAAGGAAGGCCCGCCGGTGGTGGTGATCCGAGCAGGAGATGCCTTCTGCAGGTGAGGCTGGGAGGTGGGTAAGAGACTATGACAAACATGATTTGGTTCAGCAGCCGGGATAACCCCTGTTTCTGAGGCTTTATTTCTTCCTTTTAAAAGCATTTTGCTATTTCATTCCTACTTCAAACGTTGGGTTCAGTGACCCTGGTGTTGAAGAGCTGAGAGTGTTGATCTCCTGTGTGGATAGCAATCGCCGTGATCTAGCCACAGGTGGGGGCAGGAAGGGCTCTGATGGAGAGTTGAAAGTGGGGGTGGGTGCCTAGATTGGAGTAAAGTGTAGGAGGGATGGGCATTTGCGGGCAGCTGGGATACATGCAGGGGCAGATCAGAGCATCCTGGGAACTCCGGCAGGTGCTCCGGATGACAGTTATTTACCTCATGAAATGCCTGTTGTTTTGGGTGGTTGGCGGGTGAGATAGAGGCTTGGGAGGAGCGCCTCAGCCTTCCCCAGGTCTGGGGGAAGGCTTTGGACCAGAGCAGAGGCAAATTCCCAGAGGGGCCAGGGCATGAGGATGTTCCATTTTACCCATAATTCTCCTGCGGCCCTGTCACCTTTCTTGGGGTCTTTTTTTTGTGTGTGTGTGAGATAGAGTCTCACTGTGTTGCCCGGGCTAGAGTGCCGTGGTGTCAGCCTAGCTCACAGCAACCTCAAACTTCTGAGCTCGAGCGATCCTCCTGCCTCAGCCTCCTGGGTAGCTGGGACTACAGGCATGTGCCACCATGCCTGGCTAATTTTTTCTATATGTTTTTAGTTGTCCAATTAATTTCTTTCTATTCTTAGTAGAGACGGGGTCTCGCTCTTGCTCAGGCTGGTCTCGAACTCCTGAGCTCAAACAGTCCGCCTGCCTCGGCCTCCCAGAGTGCTAGGATTACAGGTGGCAGCCACCGTGCCCTGCCCCTTGGGGTCTATTTTAATGTTTGATTGTCTCCATTAGATTCACAGCTCCCCAAGGGCAAGGCCAAGTTTCTGTCATCTCAGTTCTCTTAAGGACTAAGTCGTGTCTTTTTTTTGCGTAGTACGTGTCTGTTGATGAGTGAAGACCTCACGTTTTTAAACTGGTCCCCAAGAATCTTGGGCTCTGTTTTCTAAAATGTTCCAAAAAGAAACTGAGCTTGGGGGGCACTGAGTAGAATGTTTTCCACAAACTTTCTCATTCATGACCATCTTTTGGCAGCCTGGTAGGTTGGAAGGTGAGGTGTGTGCCACCTGGAAATGCATTTTGGGCAAGGCGGTCACTGCTTTAACCACCTAGGAGTGTCTGAAAGTGATGACCACTCCAGTCTGCTGGAGAGTTCACTGAGGAGAGGAGCTACAGTGGCTCCAGACGAGGCTCTTGTGGCCATCGGGGCCCCTTCTCAGGCCCAGAGGTTCCCCCTGCCACACCTGCTTGGGCCTGAGGATGGATGGGAAGCCAGCCCTCCAAGTGGAGGTTTTGGAATTCTAGGTTTCGAGCGAGGTTCCCCAGCGATTGTTAAGAACAGGCGTGTGTTGGGAAATCCTGGCCTTAGAGGGGCCCAGCGTGGTTTCAGGAGCCCAGACACGATGTGTCCACGTGAACCATGCTTGAATCCCAGCTAGTAGTACAGGGAGTGGCAGGTGTTCCTTACCCACAATGGGCAGGTGAAGTACAGCACCCGTGTCCCCTCTCGGTGAGACTTGCCACACCCTGAGCTACTTCCTGGGGCGTCACCTCCCTGTTTCCCCCTCAGCACTTGCTGGCCACCTGGAGTCCCCGGACCCAGCATTTTGCTGTTACACCCGGAGTTGCCCGTGGAGTGTTTGGTTGGCTTCGTGTGCATGGGGCCCATTGGCAGGGATTGCTGTATCTGACAGGAAGAGGACCTGGGGCACGGCCCCAGGCGCAGCGTGGCCTCCTGCGGCAACACTGCTCCCCTCTGTGCCAGGCGCTGCTCTGTAGTCTGCCCGCCAGGTTTGCAGGGGAGCGTTCATGCAGATTCCTGAGTCCCGCCCCTAGAGTCCGACTCATTGGCCTGTGCGATCCCGACCTGCAGCCAAAGCTGAGAACCTCTGACCTGGTCATGAGAGTCGGCTGGAAAGTTTATTAGGAACACAGGTCCCCAGGCCCTGTCCGGAGTTGTGATTCTGTGGGTTTGGGGGACTAGCCCAGACCTGTGCATGTGGGTGAGCCTCCTGGCCACTTCTGGGCCAGGTGGGCCCAGCACACTGGGGAGCCAGCTGTGGAGCCCCAGGGCGCTGGGTCCTCGCTGTAGCCTCTCAGCGTCTCCCCACTTCACCCCAGGGAGGTGATGCTCGGGAGCAGGTCATCAACTCTTTTTTTTATGGGGGTCAGGGGTAGCCTTGCCCTGCACATGGCTGAGTCTGTCCACTCTGCCAGCTGGGTCCTGCCTGAGCACTCTGGCCCCCTTAGGCATTAGATGCAGCCCCCCCCATGCAGCTCATATATGGTGGAGATTATTGGAGGGACCCCAGTGAGCCTTATACTTGCCCTGGGGAACCACAGCTGGGAGAGCCCCTCAACCCCAGTCCCCTTTGCAGCTCCTTGGGCAGAGCCTCAGTGTGACAATGTTGCTTTTAAAGGTGAAATATGTAGCCCGGCAGGGCCTCAAGGTGCTGAGCTGCTCCTTCACCTCAAGCGTCTGTTGCAGGGACTGTTTCAAGGCCTTTTACGTCCACAAGTTCAGGGCCATGCTGGGGAAGAACCGGCTCATCTTTCCGGGTGAGAAGGTAACGTCTGGGTCCTGGGGTCTGACTGAGCAGCTTGGCCCTGGGGCTCGAGGCTTCTGCTGTGCCTCCCATAGGTGGCCTGGACGCCACAGCCCTGCAGCCCCTCCTTGGGCTTTGGGGTGGACTTGTTGTCTGGGGCTGTCCATGAGGTGAGGCAGACACGGGTGCCAGAGACGTGTTCAGTGCTGTTCTCCCCCAGGTGCTCCTGGCGTGGTCGGGGGGCCCTTCGTCCAGCTCCATGGTCTGGCAGGTCCTTGAGGTAGGTCGGCAGCACCCTTTGGGCCCAGGTTGCCGGGTGGAGCTTCAGGGCGAGGGGACTCTTGGAGCTCTCAGCAAGGCCCCAGTTTAGCGCTGTCCATCTGCTCAGCCTGCACAGCAGTGTAGTTACCGGAAAACGCTGGCCGCAGCTCAGCCAAGTATGACCTGGGGAGGGAAGGGAAGGGGGGTTGCCAGGTAGAACGGGGAGCAGCAGTGTAGGCCAAGGGTGCGGTGTGTGGTGGGGAGGGGGGACTCAGGCTGCACATGGGCGTGGCTGAGGGTGGTGCGGCTGTGCTCTGGCGTGTCCCGGGCCAGCTTGGGATGTCGAAGGCAGGTCTCTCCACACTCTCAGTGGCAGCTACTGACTGGAGGAGGCTGTGGCCGTGGGAGGGCGGGCAGGATGAGAAGGGAGGGTTCAGTGGCCCAGGATGGCACCTTGTGTGGCTGGTGTTCTGCTCTCACCTTAAGGTCCTGCACCTGCCTGGGTGGTGTGGAGGTAGCCCCCTGCCCCCACACTTGTCCAGCGCTGTCCTCCTGTGCCCGGCCACACCCTGCCCTCTGCATATTGTTACTCGCCACTCCTCAGTCCAGGGATGACTGAATGGTCAGGTGCCTGGGTAGGTGGCACGCTGGCCCCCATGGACCCAGCTTCCTCTCTTGGGGCATCGCTGGGACGTCAAGGACAGGCTGCTGAGGGGCGACCTGTGAGGTTTCTGCAGATGGGGGTTTTGCCCTGGGGCAGTGAAGACCCCATCCGTCAGACTGTGCATCCTTGCCTTTGAGGCCCGCCTAGCGCCAGGTCCCCACGGCCTTGTCTACAAAGTGGGGTCACTTTACCTTCTAGGAGGGCATGAAATCCCGATGAGAAACTTTCTCAGCCGGGAAGTGTCCCGTGGCTTGTGGCTGGGGACCACGTCTTTGACACTTCTCTCCCCAGGGCCTGAGTCAAGATTCTGCCAAAAGACTGCGCTTTGTGCCAGGGGTCATCTATGTTGACGGTATGTGTGGCTGTCACTCCCCCAAGAACCCAGTTGCCTGGGGTGGGCCCTGCTGACCCTCCGTCTGGTAGGACGCGTCGAGAACTGCTGGTGCCGTCCCCACATTGAAGCCCTGGTGGGGACATTTCTCTGAAGTGGACGATGGATGTGTCCACTGTTAGACGCACCAGCGTTCCTGGGTCTCAGCCCATCGTCAGGAGGTCTCGGGGGGCAGGGGGAGTGGCATGCAGCCCCCACCACGGGGCCTGGGGACTGAGAAGGGTGCGTCTTGGTGACTAGGGCAGGGTGTGCAGGGGCCGGGTGCTGCTTCCCCAACCCTCGCTGCTGTGGGACAGCCACAGGAGAGAGCCCTGCCTGCTCTGAAAACACTCCCCCAGGAAAACAGCATCCTTCAGTTTTTACAGAAACTGCCACACCCCGCGCAGCCTCAGAGGACGTCTCCCTGTGGCGGCAGCCCTTGGTCCCCCCGCCTGGGCTCTTTTGCCATAAGCCAGGATATGCCGCCTCATCCTGCTGGTTTTTCAGAGGGAGCAGCCTGCGGCCAGAGCGCAGAGGACAGAGCAGAGACGCTGGCCAAAGTGAAGCTGGTCCTGCAAACCGTCGGATTCCCGTGGCACTTGGTCACCTTAGAGGAGGTCAGTCGGCCTGTCCCTGGAGGTGACCTCTGGGGTGTCCATTGGGGGCACATGCCTGCTCACTAGGCCAGCCCCGGGCCTCTGTGTTCTTGTGTGTTTGTGAGGGTAGGCACAAACCTTGGCCTCACCGCCCTCTCCTGTGTCACGGAAGGTGTTTGGCCTGCCACCGTCAGTGCTGTGCTGCTCTGTCCCGGAGCCGACGGGGGCCGAGGGGGCCTACAAGGCGGCCGTGGACAGTTTCCTCCGGCAGCAGCATGTGCCTCAGGGTGAGGGCGCCCGGGACGGCTCCAGCCCAGCCCAGGAGCAGGGGCAGCTGTGCCAGCCCCCCATGCAGAAACCTCTGGGCCCTCTGAGCCCGGCAGGGTCACCTGCAGCTGCCCAGACGGAGGCTCTGTCCAGACTCTTCCACTCAGTGAAGACGCTGACGGCCAAGGAGGAGCTTCTGCAGACCCTGCGGTGAGCACTGTCCCCCACCCAGTCGTGGCACCCCCCCCCCACGGTCTCTAAGGACCCCGCCGTGGGGTCCTGGCCCCCCGGGCCTCTGAGGCAGTCTGCACTGCAGGACCCACCTGATCCTGCACGTGGCCCGAGCCCACGGCTACTCCAAGGTGATGACTGGGGAGAGCTGCACCCGCTTGGCTGTCAAGCTCATGACCAACCTGGCGCTGGGGAGAGGGGCCTTCCTGGCCTGGGACACGGTACGCAGGCGCCCCGCCCTCCTCCTTCAGTCCTGGGGTCTTTCACAGGGAGGTGGTGGATGGAGGGGAGCACAGTCGGGCCTCAGCCACACAGGCCCCGCCTCCCCCAGGGCTTTTCGGACGAGCGGCATGGGGACGTGGTGCTGGTGCGGCCCATGCGGGACCACACCCTGAAGGAGGTCGCCTTCTACAACCGCCTGTTTGCCGTCCCTTCGTTCTTCACGCCGGCCATCGACACCAAGGTGAGCTGCAGGGACCAGGTGGGAGTGGTCTCCCCCCACAGTATCAGAGGTCGCCAGTGCACCCCCAGTGACCGGAGCTGCGGCCTCTGTCAGTGCCGGTAGCAGCAGAGCCCACCCTGGGCCTTGGAGGGGCAAGAGGCAGCTGCCCCGTCCCTGAGAGGGATGATGCCCCTGCAGGCAAACTGCGGTGGTGGGGGGGGTCATCTGACTGTCCCTCCAGCCCCTGCCAGGGCAGACTCAGGGCCTGGCTTATGGAGCTCCTCGCCTAGGGCCACACACAGCCCCTTCTCGCTGTTCCAGGCCCCCGAGAAGGCCAGCATCCACCGGCTGATGGAAGCCTTCCTCCTGCGGCTGCAGACCCAGTTCCCGTCCACTGTCAGCACTGTGTACAGGTGCGAGGGGCGGGGGTGGCTGAGCTGCCGCCTGGGCTGGAGCAAGGCTCTACTGAGCGTGTGACCTGCCCCCACCCGCCGCAGGACGAGCGAGAAGCTGGCCAAGGCGCCCAGGGACGGCCGTGCTGCTGGACCCCGCTGCCTCCTCTGCATGTGCGCGCTGGACGTCGACGATGCTGGTCTGTGCCGGGTCTTTGGGGTGACAGTGGGGCGAGTGGGTGTTGGGGTTCAGCAGCCCCAGGGCCTTTCAGCCTCTCTCTGCTTACAGACAGTGCCACGGCCTTCGGGGCTCAGACTTCACCGCACTTCTCCTGGATGCAGCTGCCTGCTGAGGCCGGGCCCCCCTCAGCACCCTGCTGCGTTCCAGGGGTGGGCAGGGCCCAGGGCTGCTGCAGGGGGGCCTGTGGGAGGTGAGTCCCTGCCCCTGGCAGCTGCACGGAAGGCGGGGGGACCACGCCCTGCCCGCGCTGAGTTGCCAAGGTGGGGCGCACAGCCAGCTCTGCTTCTGCAGGGAGAACCCCCGCATCTGCGTCATCGAGCAGCTGTGCTATGGCTGCCGTGTGAACATGAAGGACCTGGTGAGTGGGTGCCCCCAAAGCCGGCAGGGCTCAGGGTACAGATGACCTTCCCCTCCCGGGTGGCTTGGGCGAGAGAACCACGCAGGGGCGGGTTCCGTGGCTGCACAGCCCCTCACCACACTGGCTCTTTTGCAGCCCTCCCTCGACCCCCTGCCTCCTTACATCCTGGCCGAGGCCCAGCTCCGCAGCCAGAGGTACCAGCGCCCCTCCTGGGAGCCCCTTCTGGGCGGGAGCTCCTGGGGGCTGGTTCCCACTGTGCACTTCCCCCGCAGAGCCCACGTCCTGCAGGAGGTCCGGGAGTATCTGATCGTGGACAGCGACGGGGAGGCCGCTGAGAGCTGAGCCTCAAAGACTTGAGTGCAGGGACAGCAGGCACCTGCCCCAAGGAAGGCAAGGTGTGGAAGTCCCTGTGGTCATCTGTATAAATAAAAATGTTTTTAATTAGAAAACTCTACAGTACACAAAGGGAGGGTCAGGCCCATAGGGCCACCTGGGCGAGGGGACAGCGCAGCAGCACCACCCGGGCGGTGGGGACACAGCATCCTTCTCACAGCAGCATCAGGGCTCAGGCGGGCCGGGAGGAGCGGTCACAGCTGCTCCCCAGCCCCGGGAGTGCTGCGCACTGCGTGGCCGTTGCTCGTACTCCTTCTCTCGGGTCCACTTGATCATGGTCTCCGGCGAGCGGTACAGGAAGATGAGCTTGGCGTACAGCTCCTCCTCCAGCTCCAGCTCGCGGGTCTCCCGCACCAGGAAGATGTCCTGGCACAGCTTGAGGATGCGGTCCACGCACGGCAGCTCCTCGAACATGATGGAGTGTGAGATCTCGCTGAAGAACCCACGCACAAACTTGCCGATGACCAGCACGATGGATACATACAGCCCCATGATCCTGCCAGGCAGGACGGGACGGGGGTGAGTCCTGGGGCTGCCTGGAGCCCCGCCCTGAGCCGCAGGATGTCCCCATGCTGCACACTCACCCGTAGCCAGCCAGGAAGCCGAGGCTCGGCGGGCTGACCTTGTCACTGAAGATGACCATGGGCAGCAGGTTGCAGTCAGCCTGGCAGTCCTGCAACTCGATGACCCACCACTCGAGGAAGCCAGTGGCCCCTGTGCCCACGCGTTCCCTCCGCAGCTGGAGACGCACGCCAAGGTAGTTGGCCTCCTCATCTGCATCAGAGCCAGGAGGCAGTTGGGGCTGGGCTGCCCCTCTGTCCAGGGCCCAGGTTGCGTCTTGCCCACCCACCGCCCCCACGCTCACCAGGCTGCAGCTGCTTCACCGGGTTGGCTTCGGGCCCGTTGGGGGCACGGATGTACTTAGGGAAGAGGTTGGGGATGACCCTGTGGGGAAGAGCCGGCAGGTCAGGCCCAGCCCACCCTCCTGCCCACGCGCGGCCGTGTCCCTAGCCCACTCACACAGACTGGTCTGAGGTGCCCTCCAGCAGGCTGGCCAGCTGCAGCCGTGCAGTGCTGTTGGGGGCCAGGTCCAGGGTGTGCTTCTCGTTGGTGTACTCCACGGTGCCACCCTTGGCCAGGTCCCTGCAGGGGGCACAGTGTGAACCACCGGGGCCAGTGCAGGGCATACGCCCCGGGCCCGCCCCGAGCGCGGGACACACCTCTGGAAGTTCCAGGTGAAGCGCAAGGTGATGTCAGCAGTGCCGTTGTACAGCTCCCGCTTCATCTGGGCCCGGCTTGGGGGGCTGATGCGCCACAGCGCCCCGGAGCTGCCCTCAATCTGCGCAATGACGATGTCCTCAGGGCTGTACTGGCTGATGAACTGCATGGCCAGCTGGGTGCAGGTGGCCCTTGTCAGGGGGATGCAGCCAGCCACCTCTTCCCTCCATAAGCTGTCCCCTCCCTCCAGGCAGTGGCAGGGTGGAGGCCACTCACCGGGTCGAGGTCAAACTTCCCGGACAGCTCCTCATAGGCCTGGGCAGTGAAGGGGATGATGGACGGCTGCTGCGCGCTCATGGTGAACAGCGGCTGGGGGGGACAAGGTGACGGGCTGGGAGCCTGCTGGGACCCACGCGGAGCCCACCAGGGTCCTCGAGGACAGGGGAGGGTGGGGCTGCGATGCCAGAGCCTCCAGTGGATGGGGCTGAGCCCAGGTGCCTGCAGATGCTCACCTCATAGCCACCCAGCTTGAGGGTGACGGTGACGTCGATGGGCTGGTTGACAACGCCGACCACGGAGCGCACCAACGACATGAAGAGCAGGGGGAACCAGATGATGGCAATGAGGAAGAGGATGATGAGGCCACCCATGCCATACTTGACGACCTTCTTCTTCTTCTGCCCCTTGGGCTGTGGGTATTTCTAGGGGGGATGACGCAGGATGGGACAGGTCACCTGCTCAGCTCCGGCCTGGCTCACTGCGGCAGCCTTGACGCGGACCGCAAGGCCACCGTAGTTGGGACAGGACAAGGGTCCAGAAATAAATCCTCACGTTAGGGTCAAGTGGCTTCAGACAAGGGCATGGGTGGTCTTCCCAACACGTGGTGCTGGGACAGCCGGGGAACTCTGGCCCCACGCATAACCGGGAGTGAAAACTAAAACTCCTATAAGGAAAAGGTGAATCTTTAAGACCTTGGATTTGGCAAAGGATTCTTCGCTGTGCCACAAAACACAGCCAAGGAAAACACACAACATCAGCCACAGACACCACCAAGAGGCCGGGAGATGGCCCACAGCGTAGAGTGAAGTGCTGAGGGCCAGGCGTGTGAACTCCTGCAATTCGGCAGTTAAAAAGAAGAGAAAAGTGTACACGGTCTGAAGGTAGGGAGTCATCTCACTCGGCCGTTCAGTTACAGATAGAACTTGGTCTGCTACTTTCCCTCCTCGCTGCTGCACTTGGCTGGTCTTGAAAGGAAAGTGTCAGAAACAGTCTGAGCAGACCTTTGTCTGAAGACATGCAAACAGCCAGCAAGCGCAGGAAAAGGTGCTCAGCAACGCTGGTCACCGGGGAAACACACGTCAAACCAGCCGCACCGCAGGGACAGCGTCTGGGCCGCGGAGAAGCCGGGAGGCGAGGGCGCAGCTGCTGTGGGAACGGCAGCTCCCAGGCATTACGCACATAGTTAGCACGTGAACCCGCGGCTCTGGGTGTGTGCTCGACAAAGAACACGTCCACACAGAAGCTTGTGCTTAGTGTTCTAACAGCAGGATTTGCCACGGCCAAGCGGGGACGGCCTCTCAAAGCCGGTGTGGTCCGTCCACAAGGGGACGCACAAGAACAAAATGCAACCGAGTGCCGGCTCACGCGACACCACGAATGAGCCTCGAAGACAGGCTGAGGAAGCAGGTCACGTGAGCACAGATACAATGTGGCTCTATTTTTGTGAAACGTCCAGACCAAGCCATAGAGACAGGACATAGGTTGGAGGTCACCAGAGGCTGGGGGTGGGGAGAGGAAGCCGGGGGGTTTCGTTTGGGAGATGACAGAAACGTTCTAAGTTGACTGCGGTGGGGGACGCACAACTCTGTGCCACAGACCACTGAACCGCACGTGTCAAACCAGTGAATCACAGGACGCACGAATTCTCTCTCCAGCAAGAACGCGGACACAGGCCCGTCCCTGCTGACCCGCGGATGGCCTGTCCGACAGTGCCGAGTCCCCGGGGGAGAGACGCCTGTGCCTGGCTCTTGCAGGGCAGGCCACGCGGCCCCCACCACGGGCCCAGGTACCTTTTCCGTCTCGCGGCTGCACTTGATGATGAAGATGTTGGCATAGATGTCCTCCACGCACATCCAGCTGGACAGCGACAGCGTGGTATCCGTCCACACCCAGTCCATCACCGCGCGCAGCTCCACCAGGAACGGCACCAGCCGAAACCTGCCCATGGCCCGGGCTCCCGTCAGGGCGTCTCCCACACAGGCTGGGCCGCGGGCCATGCCTCGCCCCCCCAGACCCCCAGGCCAGACCCACACACACCCCTGGAAGAGGAAGAGGTTGAGGTGGTTGTACTTCTTGGTGAGGAAGTTGCCGAGGATGCGGGTGGGGTAGCCGCAGCGGATCTGGTAGGCGGACAGCGCGAAGTAGATGCACTTGACGAAGTACCACAGCTGGGCCACCGCGTTCTGGCTGAACATCCTGGACGGGCAGGTCAAGGGCCCGCTGGGACCAGGCTCCTGGGGGCCGGAGCCCCCAAGGCCCCCAGCCCAGCCTGCACAGTGGGGGCTGGGCAGGTATCCCCCCCAGCACCTCCGCGGGGCGCCCACCTCTCGGTGACGGCGGGCAGGATGAAGAACATCCAGAGGTGGATGGCCAGCACCAGGACCACCTGGAAGGCCAGCTTGCCCAGCACGGTCTTGCGCAGGTAGAGGGCGCGGTCGACGACCATGGTGCTGAACTGGATCAGCAGCATGACCAGGAAGGCCTCGGGCACCTGGTCGTCCGACAGGGAGGACGTGATGTCCGTGGCCGCCGAGTGTTTCTGTGGTCGGGAAAGCACAGGTCACTGGGAGCCGCAGCCCGGGGCACAGCAGCTGCCACACTCCGCCCTCGCTGGGGGGGTCCCAACCCAGCTCACCCCAAAGGCCCAGAAGCCAAAGATGATGATGATGAAGTCAACAACGTCCGCCAAAAACATGAGGGCGTAAACATCGGTGGCTGCACGGTACTTAGTGTGCAGAATGTCGTGGAAGAAACACCGCAGTGGCCGGTGCACGCTCTGGGCCCTGCGGGCGGGTGGACTCAGCTAGATGCCGCCTGCCCCACTGCCCCCACCGCCCAGCCACTCCCAGGCCAGGTGACTCACAGGGCCAGACAGAAGCTCTGCAGCCAGAGCCCGGCTGCCCTCACTCTTTCTCGGGAGCGGCTTGGCTCCTTCTGTCTCCCCGAGGCAGCCTCTGTCTCCTCTTCCTCCTCCTCCCCATCCTTAGCTTCTGTGGGGGAGAAGCCACCACTCCCTGAGCCCACTGGGGATTGGGGCCAGCCCAGGGCTCCTGCCCAACCCAAGAGGCCGGCAGGAACCTCCCGGTGTTGGGAGCAGGGGCAGCAGAGGCTGTTTCCCCGGAGGGGCCAGCCCAGGTCGACAGACCTCACCCTGTGTCTGGGGCTCCAGGGCCATCCTGGGATCTGGGCAGGCCCTGCAGGGGGCCTGGTGGTCTCACGGGAGGGAGAAGCCCTCCCCACCCACCTCCCCACGAGCGTGGGGGGCAGCAGCTCCACGTGGAGCACTGGGGGGCTGTGGTCAGGGCTACGATACCGATGGCTGCTGGTCCTTTGGGCCCTGGGCGCTCGCTCTTCTTCCTCCTCAAACGCAGACTGATGTTCCTTGTGCTGCGGGGCTTCTGCTCCGTTTGGGGCTCTGGGGCCTCATCCTCGGCTCCACCCCTCACTTCCACCTGCACGTGGTCCTTGGTTCTGGCCTCAGGGACCCCTGAATCCTCTTGGGGCCCCTCCTCAGCCCCCTGCTCCTTCCTGCTAGTCCTGTCGCACTCCTTGGACAGCGGGTCCTCCTCGTGGTCCCAGAGGCCGTAGCACTGCGGGAGAGGGCGGTGAGGAGGTGGGCGGGCTCTGGGCAAGCGCTGCCCACCCGCCACGGCCGCGGCTCACCAGCAGCTGGGAGCGGTGGAAGAAGAGAGCCATGAGCTGCACCAGGTCGCACTGGACGTAGCCGTCCGTCTTCTCCAGCCCCAGGATGCGCGGCGGGAAGTAGGGCTTGTTCTCATAGCGCCGCCGCACAGCATGGCTGTTCCAGGGGAAGAAGCCGAACTGGAACAAGTACTTGGTGACCACCGTGACCTGTGGGGAGGGGGCTCAGCACAGGGGGTGTGGGGGGACGAGGCCGCCCCATGCCCACCCGCCGGCCTGCCCACCTCGGTGAAGATGATGGCGGTCATCCAGAAGCGCTTGCTGGGCCGTGGGATGGACAGCATGGCCCACAGGAAGACCAGCACAGGCAGCACCAGGGAGTTGGCCGAGGCCGTGACCATGTGGTTGAGGATGATGACGAAGTAGCAGAGCAGCTCCGAGTGGGCGGCCACGCACTGGTACAAGGCCAGCAGCAGCCGCAGCGCCCGGCTCTGCCCCTCCGCGAACCGCTCCGCCTCCTCCAGCTCTGGGATACGCAGGCACCTGCGGGAGACCACTGAGCTGGGGCCGCACAGCCACGCGAGGCCCAAAGGCCTGGTCGGCTGCCCCGGGAACAGATGGGCTCCCGACCCTGGGCTAGCTCCAGGACGGCTCCGCCATGTTTCCCCCGCAGGGCCCAGCGAGGGCAGAGTGGCCGAACCTGTCCAGCAGCAGCTCGCTGGCCGTGCGGGTGCGAGTGCAGGTGCTGGTGCCGGTTGGAAGCTCCTGGGAGCCGCGCAGGGAAGCCTTGGCCTCCCCGGGGTCGGTGACAGCCTCCTCGCTGCCGCTGCGCGTGTGGTAGCCGGTGCTCAGGGGGCTGCTGGCATCAGTTGTGCTGCTCAGCTGCTCCTCGGGCCCCAGCCCGCTGCGGGAGGGAGCAGGTCAGAGCCAGACCTGGGCTCTGGGTAGAGGGGGGAGGAGCCCAAGGTGCTCTGGTGGACACGGGGACAGTGAGACGGGGTGGCTGGGCAGGGCCCTGCCTTTCAGTGGCCACAGCTGAGGTCTGGGCGCTTGGGGCCGTGGGGAGGGTCCTGGCTCACCGCCAGCCCCGGGGCCAGCGCCCACCTGGATGCTGTGCTGGGTGCGTGGTGGGCCTCCGAGGGTCCTGGCAGCGCAGCCTCAGCCTCGCTCGTGTACAGCTGGGCCAAGACGCCCGGGCTCACCTCTCCGTCCTGCAGGGCAGCAGAGGGTTCCTGAATGTGGCGCAGCCCGGGACAAGGTCTGCCAGGGGCCGGGTGGGGGGACACAGGAGGGGCAGAACATATGGGGCGTGGGGGTGAGCCAGGCAGAACCATGGGGGGGGGGCGAGGGGGCAGGGCCGCGGCTCACCCGGAGGAGCTGCTGCGTGAGGAGGTAGCGCTCCGCGAGCAGCACGTCACTCATGGTGCGGTGGTGCCTGGTGAAGTCGCGCAGCCAGTGCGTCAGCCCGTCCACCAGCGCCTGCCCCAGCACCCACAGGAACTGCACCGTGCTCAGCACCCGCTGCATCACGTGGCTGCGGCCTGCAGGGAGCGTGGGGGGTGCTGGAGAGGTGGGCGCCGGCCAGGAACGCCCCCGGCCCCCAACCCTTGGGCCCACGCACCTGCCACCTCCTCCTCAGAGTCCTCCGGCTCCAGCTCCTGGTTCCGGCCACCTGGGCACAGGGGTCCGGTCAGTGTCTCGGGCCCTGCGGCTCCCCCGCCAGCGCCCCCGACGCCCACCAGCTCACCCGGGCGCAGCTGCCCTGCCTGCTCCTGCTCCCGCTGCCGCAGCACCGTCTGGGCGTTGGTCACCCACGCCTGGTACGCCATCTGCAGGCCCGGCCCTCGAGGTTAGGACTTGGGCCTCCCCAGGAAGAGGAGGACGAGCCCAGCTGGGATGGGACAGGCCTGGCCCCAGGTCCCCATTGTCTGTGCCCAATGGGGACCTTCGTGATGGAGCCCAAGAGGGGCGGACACCTCGTACAGGCAGCCCACCTAGCCCGTCACTGCTGTCACTCACCTGGAAGGCGCTCTGTGACGTTGGCCTGGGGTCCTCAGGCAGGGCCTCCTCCTCCTCCTCGCTGTCCGACTCAAACAGGAAGTAGTCCCCGGAGTGGATGACTGCAGGCAGGGAGGGGCTGAGAGCCAGCCTCCCCCTCACAGGGCGGCCCCCCAGCACCCCGGCAAGACCCTTTGGTCCGTTTCTTCAGTTTAGGGGGGGCCAGTAACAGGCCCAGGTGGCCTGCCAGCACAGACTCCCACCACCCGCGGGGCTGAGGCCCAGCTGCCACCCGCCCCATGGGGAGAAGCCCCGGGCAGGCGGGGGGATGGCGGCACATGCACAGGACACAGGCCAGCGTGGGGCCGGCGCAGACGGAGCGAGCGAGGGCAGGCACGACACGCAGCCAGCACGGGGTGCAGAGAGGACAGACTGCACATTACCAGTGAACGCTCATACCGCAGAATCCGAGAGGCACAAGAGCACAGGAGAAAAGCCCAGCCTGTTGCTGGGGGCCCAGGTTCAGTTGGCACCGAGCCCGTTACTAAGGTGTGACTTGGAGCAGGTTCTGAGGGAGCCCCGTGGGAGGGGCTTGCAGGGAAGGCAGGGAGAGGGGCACGTGCTCGGGCCAGAAAGGCTCCCCCGACCCACAGGGGGCTGAGCAGGTCACCCGGCTCGCTCGGGGCCCTGGGGGCAGGGAGGGAAGCTGAGACAGCAGCCAAGGGAGGGGCGTCTGTGGCGGGCCCGTCGGGGGTACCTGTGGCGTGGTCCAGCCAGGGCTGCCACCACTGTCTCCGTGGCAGGGAGGAGCCCCCTGGACTGCCAGGCCCTGTGGAGGGGCAGGGTGAGCGTGAGTTGTGGGCATGGGGACAGCCCTGGAGGCTGCAAGAGCCACCATCTCGGGGACCAGATGGGCTTAGAGCTCCAAGTGAGGGGCGTGTGTGGGGTCGTGGGCTCAGAGCCCTGGGGAAGGAGAAAGCCCACATGTGCAGACAGTCTTGGGGCAGCCGCTGGGCCTGCAGGACAGAGGGTGACCACGTGGCACAGGACAGGTGGGCTGGAAGCCCTGGGACATTGCACGGCACAGACGCAGGCAGACTCCAGTGGGCACAGATATGCTGGACACGGTGGCCCGCTGAGGTTCCGGGCCCCGTCCACACTCACCTGGCTCCTGGCCGGGGTCCTCTGGGCGGCCGCGGCCAGCCCGGTGCTTCTCCTGCTTGGTGCGAATGCGCTCCATCCTGCGGGGGGAGGAGACTCAGCGTGGCTGAGCGGAAAAGTGTGGGGTGTCCTCACCCCCGAGGGTACATACTGTCTTTTTAGCTGGGCCAGGGACTTCTCCTCTGCCTTGCGGTGAATGTCGATGCTTTTGAGGCTGGCAGCGTTGTAGAGGGCAAAGCCTCTGCGGGAGAGGACAGGGCGTTGACCCGGGGACTGAGCCCGCCTCCTCCCAGCAAGCCGCCCTGACCTCCCTACTCACACTGCAGCCCCCTCCCGACATGAGCGCCCATGGGGGAGGCGGCTGCTCTACCCACACGTTGCTCTACCCACACCCTGCCCCTCCGTGCTGTGTCTAGTGAGGGAGAAGAGACCTGCCTGCCACCTCAGTCTCATGCAGTAGGAACCATCCGAACCGAGAGGCCGGTAGGTATGATGCTTGCCCACCTGGCGCCAGAGCTCAGCCGGGGGCAGAAGGCCCTCTGCCAGGGAGCGTGAGGCGCAGCCACTCAGGGCTGAAACGCCAGCCAGCCAGACCCGGCCGCACTCCCCCCACCGAGGGCTCATCCTGCTTTCTCTAACGGAGCCGGCATCCCGGTTGGCGGGAGCAGTGTGACAACGCCAGCAGGTCTGTGTTCAGCCCTTCAGTTCTCCTGCCAGGGACATGCCGGCGTCACGGCAGGGCCCGGCGGCACCCCTCACTGCCCACCTGGAGGCCTGCAGGGCCGTGGCCTGCAGGTCGGCCCTGACGTGCAGGAAGTAGTGGCTGAGGAACACCCGGCGCTGCAGCAGCAGGAAGAAGAAGCAGATGCTGTCCCAGATGATGCCGGCCTCCTCCACGGGCAGCACGCAGTCCTGGTCCCGGCTCATCATCTCCTTAGCTGCAGACAGGCGCAGGTCAGCTCAGGCTCGGCCCAGGCGAGCAGGCATCCCGCACGCCCCGCGCCCCGCACCCCGCCGCCGCGCACTCACGGTCGTAGTAGCCTTTGACGGTGCACACGAGGCTGAAGAGCTGGATGACCCAGCAGAAGCTCGTCTGCATCTGCTCCACGAACACGCAGGACAGGAGCTGGTGGGGGGCAGGGGTCAGCTGGGCCGTCCCGGCGGAGGAGTGGGGACGCCGATGGGCCTGAGCCGAGAAGGGCGGGCGGGCTCACCGAGAGCATGTTCTTGGAGATGATGACGGTGACGTTGTAGAGGATGAGGCAGTCCCAGAGCACCAGCTGCGCCCGTGTATCCTTCCGCAGCAGGCTGGTGCCGAAGAGCAGCAGGTAGAAGCAGGCCAGCAGGTAGCCCAGCCCGAAGATGCTGATGCGCGTGGCCCCCGTGACAAACACCACCACCAGCACCAGCCAGAACAGGTAGCGGAAGACAGCCACCTTCAGCATGTCAAGGTAGGACCTGCGGGCAGGGCTGTGACTGCGGTGCCCCCACCACCCCTCCCAGAAGGCCCCCTGGCGGTGGGCGGCCAGGACCCCACCTGCAGTGGATGAAGTTGGGCACAGGACTGGGCTCCCCCCGCAGCGGCTCCAGGTGGTCAGTGTTGGCACCGGCCACACGCTGCCATTCCTCGGTGCGCTCGGCCGCGAACACCTGCCACTGCTGGGAGGCGCAAAGCAGCAGGACGAAGTCACCTGCAGGACACAGGAGACGTGGCCGCGCTGCGCCCCGGCACAGCGCACATGGCGGGGTGGGGCGTGTGCTGCCGGGGACTGAGCGTGCGTCGGCGTGTGGGAGTTTGGGTGACCACGTCCACCCGTCAGCACGAGCACATGCGATGTGCACGAGTCCGCGTCAGAGTCTGCGTACATGTGTTGCTCCTCTGTGCATCAGGGCACGTGGGCTGACACGTGGCTGACTGCTCACCACAGGGCATCGGCGTGTGCACAGCTGCGCGCACACACAGGTCTGCACGGGGCGGGGTGGGGGGGGCACTGGCAGGTCCTGTGTGCATGCAGGAGTCGGGCCCCACAGTCCCCCATGGACGTGCGTGTGGGAGGCAGGTGCGCCCGTGGAAAGCCCTCCGCTGGGAAACACGGGACCTGGACCTGGCTGGCAGGGTCTGGAAAACCCGTCCCCTCGTGGCCCCACAGATGCCCCCGGGGGTGGCGCGTGGGGAGCAGCCCATCCGTGCAGGACTCACTGAAGAGGTTTGTAGAGTTGGGGGCCCGGAAGAAGTCAGGCAGGTACAGCCACTTGATGAGCGCAGAGTTCATGGGGATGGCCTGGCTCCAGCGCCACGGGTAGTCTGTGCAGGGGCATCAGGGGCGTCAGGCCCGTGGGCCCCAGACAACCCTCCCCTGGAATCACTCTCACTCCCACTCACACTGGAGTCGAGAACTTAGGGACCCAGTGGTTCCAGATCATTCTTACAATACGTGTTTCTTAATATAAACTGTGCACCGACTCCCACCCCCAGGGAGAGGGGACCATTGACAGGCCAGATGGCTTCACGGGGGGCAGGACGGGCAGGGCAGCCTCCCTGGGGAGCAGGCAGTGTCTGGAATGAGGTGTGGTCCACACGCCATCGTATTCTGTGATGACATTCGTAACACACGTATGTACATGGGCATAAACATAAAACATATATACGAAATAACCCAAAGCTAGGAACAATCTGACGTCCTGTAACAAGGAAGCCAACCGTGGGGCATCTGTCCCGATCCCGTGGATGCCACTCAGCAACAAGAAGGAACAAAGTATCAGCACCCAACGACCTAGATCATCTGAAACGCATGTGCTGAGGGAGGGAACCAGACACAAAGGCTACGCATTGTGTGACTCCGGTGACACCCGACCAGGCAAAGCTATAGGACAGGGCACAGCTCAGTGGCCATGAGGGGAGGGGTGGCACTGGCCGCAAGGGGCCGCACAGCGCCCATTCAGGCTGATGGAGTGTTCTGGAAGGGCTGTGGGGGCTGGATGGACAACGCATGCACGTGTCAGATCGAGCAGAGCTGTGACCTGCAGAGTGAATTTCACTACGTCGAAAAAGTCAGCCTGGCTGTTGGGACCCTGGGACGCGGCGCAGACTGCGACAAATGAATCTGTTTGGGTCACAACCGAATGACGCAGCCTCAGGGGGACGGCAGAGAGGCTGACCTAGTAACTCTGGAAAGATGCGGACCACGGCCAAGGGGGTCCAGAGGCAGCGGCAGCCCCACAGCAAGGGGCGCACCTGGCGCCCAGACCGGGGTCGCCACGTCCAGCTCTCCGTGGACCACACCGGCTTCGGGCTGGCAGGGAAACTGGAGAGCTGCAGGAGCACGGGGAGTGGGACACGGCTGTGCTTGAAAGGCGGGGACAGACGCAGGGGCCACAGCGGGAACACAGAGGGGCAGAGCAAATGGTCCCACCTACGCAGATACGAGAAACCGAGTAAACAGATGGCGGGAAGAAGGGACAGCTCTTTCTTGCAGATGCCAGTTAACAAGTGTAGAAAGAGCTGCAAAGTCACCACTGGGAAACAGCGCGTAGCCCTGCTGGCGGGAGCCGCCGACAGGCGCCAAGGTTAGCGGTGAAAGCATAAGCAGAGACAGGATATCTACACAGCCCTACGGCGTCCTCCCCCAAATAAACACCTATTAATTACAAAGAGAAAAACACGGACTTCACACGAAAAGCCCAGCAGACACCACCGTGAGGATGACAGTTAATGTCACTCGTGATAGGACATGTCCACCCAACAGGACACACTGGGAAGGACACGTCCCATCTGTGGTGTCGCTGCCCCAAATGCAGGACCTGGCCCAGTGGAAAAGCACCAGACAGTCCCAGACGGAGGGACCCCCCACGAACCAGCTCAGCGCTCCTCAGAAGACTCAAGGTCAGGAGAGACAAGGAGCTGCCCCGACAGCAGAGTACAGGGGAGGACGGCGGGGGCACTGCAGAGCTCGCGTGCGCCTGCGGCCAGAGCCCGGCCAGCAGCGTCACGCCGACGTCTACTGCTCGGTCCTGGTGGCGTTCTTGGCCCTGGGTGAGGCCGACACTGGGAAAACTGGGTGAGGGACACTTGGAAACTCCATCCCACTTCTGCAGCTCACTGAAAGTTTAAAAAGCAGAACAAAAAAGGAATGGACTGCTAATGCATTGACGCAGTGAACCTCGAGGATACCTGCTGCGTGAAGGAAGGTGCCAGGCTGTACAGACCCATCCCTGGAAGGGGCGGAGTTAGAGGAGGTCAGGGGGCGGTGCCAGAGGCTGGCAGTGGGAGGAGTTGGACTCCGCGTCTGCCAAGGCTCCCACCGTGTGCAAATTACACCTCCGTGCACCGGACTCTAAAAAGCACCAACAGAGCAAGTCAACAGCAGATTGGCCCAGACCTGAGACATCTGAGGGCAAACGTGGATGGGAAGGGACCAGACACGTTCTGCAGAGAGGAGGCCCGTGGATCTGCTGATGAAAGCCTTGAAACGCCAGACGGTGGGAAACGAAATCTCTTCTTTAGAGAAAGCCTAACAACAAACACACCAGCAACCACAGAGATAGAAAAGTCCACTGTGAGGTCCCACTGGTGGCCAACTTGGGACAGTCCCCCAACATCACCGCACCAGTGTGAGGCAGGACACCCACATGTCTGCAGCGTCAAGGCATGGGGCAGGCTGGGGACGCCCCCACACGGGGGGAATGTGACCCTTCAGTCGTGGTGTGCTGCACCGCACGCCCCAAGTCACAGGCAGCAACCCCACTGGGCTGACGCTGCTGCCCAGGTGTTCACTGGGCCTGAGCATTTGGGGCCAACCAACGCGTCCCAGCCTCGGGGTGCCAACAAAACCACAGGCCGGACTCTCCAGAACGTCAGGAGAGACAAAAGGGGCCAAAGGAGACCGAACACTAAACGCATGTCAGACTGGCCCCGTGACACAGGAGGGCGGCGGGCATCGCTGTGAGGGTGGGGCCACCTGGCACAGAGGGCGTGTCACATGATGCAGACCACTGTGAGGGGCCCCCGCGGCACAGAGGGGGACCCCCCCCTTAGGAGACACATGCCTGAGGCAATGTTGGGCATGACAGACCCACACACGGCCCAGAAAGGGTACATAGAGTTCCCTGTGCTGTTCTTGCAGCTCATCTGAAGGTTTGAAGTGTTTCGAAATAGAATATCAGGCAATGAAGGAGAAAGAGCGAACAGGAGACCACGGAGGAGGCCAGGCCAACCCCCAGGGACGACACAGCTGCAGCTGGCACAGGCCGCGGAGAGCGTGACGGTGCATCGGTAGGGGCTGGCGGGCTGTGGGGGGAGGGGAGGCCCGAGGGAGCCCAGGACGGGGGGCAGGAGCCCGGGGCAGACGCGACGCACCCCGCTGGCCCGCAGTCGTGTGCTCACCCATGCACAGGGCCGGGGGGACGCCCAGACACAGCAGGTACTGATACAGCAGGAAGAGTGTGAGGAACAGGCAGTAGTTGGGCCAGAGGCGGGCGATGACCCGGCGGTGCCGGCGGGTGAGGATGGCCACCAGCCAGCAGCCGTGCAGGAGGACCATGAAGTTCATGCGCTGCCCGATCACGTTCACGGCCATCAGGAAGCAGATCTGGGGGGCGGGGCTGGACTGAGCGGGTGGGAAGGGACCTTCCAGGCCCATCCTGCCCAGCCTCTGTGCCCAGACAGCAGGCTCGGCCCTGCCACACAGGGCGGGGGCACCATGGGCCACGCCGCCTGCTTGTGGGCTGGAGAGGCTCGGCACGACCCCACCACATGGGGGGAAACTGAGGCTCAGCGAGGCAGGCTCCACGGCAGAGTGAGACCCTAGCCCAGCCTCCGCTGCCTCCTCAGCACCCACACACCGTAGGAGCAGTGCTGAACCTGTACCCTAGGCGGCCCAAAGGTGGGGAACCCCCGGGACGGTGCAGCGCCCCAGTGGCTGTGCCCTGCCTGGGGAGGGTGGCACCGGCCTCACCTCCAGCCCAAACTTGTAGAAGAAGAAGTTGATGAAATACTTGAGGCAGCTGAGCAGGTCGCGGTCGAGCCACTGGCGGGTGCCCTCGGCACACACGGCCTGGGCGGGCAGCGGGGCCAGCTGGTGCTGCCGGCGGTGGTGCTCCTGGCGCCGGTACACCACGGCCTCGAAGATCAGCAGCAAGAGGATCTGCAGGTGGTTCTGCGGGGGGCAGTTGGTCAGGGCAGTTGGGCCGGCCCGCGGGCCCACCCACCCCGCCAGCCCCGCACTCACCTGGATGTAGCCGAGGTTGGGGAAGCCCTTCCGTACCCCGAACCAGTTGGCAGGGTCCACAGGCCCCCGGTACAGCACGGACTGGTTGATCTCTGTCACCAGCAGGTTGGTGCTGTTGGGGAAGGGCTGGCGGGGGGCTTGGCATCAGCACCCGCTCCCAGGCCAGACCCGGTGGGCGGGGCAGCCACAGCTCCAGGCCAGGTCTAGGCCGGACAGCAGCTGCCCAGCCAGGGGTGCGGGGCTCAGCCTCAGAGCCACCTTTGTGGTAACAAGAGCCATGGGGACCGGGAGAGTAAAGAGATGTCCGAGGGAGGTGGGGCGGCCCTCCCCTCCCTTCTCTGGAGCAGGCGCCTCTGGCCTCGGCCAAGTCAGGACACGCCGCTAAGCTTGGGGACGCCTTCGTGTTGGGGAGTGGGTCCTCGGCCTGCACAGAACAGGTGGAAGGACACCTCCTCCAGGGAGCCCCCCCCCAGGGGACGGACCTTCTATGTCCGTTGCTGGCCCCCCCATGCTGAAGCAGCAGCCCCTGGTGGGCTCGAGAGCACAGAGCTGCCTGGAACTCCCTCGGTCCCCACCCTGCCCGCCGGGTAGGGCCCGGGCACAGCCGCACCTCGGTGCAGTTGCTGGAGTACAGGTGGGGGTTGACGACCTTGAGCTGGTACAGCATCTTGCACACGATGATGATGCAGGTCCACACGGTGGACAGGCAGGAGGCCATGGGCCGGAAGCGGGGGTAGGGCAGGGCGAAGGCCCACAGCGCCACCAGCAGGAGGTTCATCACCGACACCTGCGGGGAGGCCAGCAGGGTGAGTGGGGAGTGACCCCTCGCACGCAGGAAAACCGAGGCTTGGGGGGCAACCAGCCTCCGCCACACGCGCACCTCCTTCAGGGCCACCCAGACGGTGTACAGGGCCACCAGCTTGAAGACGTGCAGCTCCAGCAGACGCCGCACGAACACCTGCACGCGGGTGAGGACATCCGAGAAGCCGGCCGCCAGGTCCAGCAGCCGCTCAGCCACCAGGCCCCACTTGCTGGCCGCGCCTACGGCGGGGGGCGGTGAGGAGGAGGGCCGGCCTGAGCACAGAAGGGGCCCCGGCCACACATCTGCCTGGTGGGGGCTGTGCTCCTCCCCACCCCCAGTCCCGACTCACCCTCAGGTGCCTGCGTGGCGGGGCAGAGGCCGGCGGAGGCCAGCCCCGCGGCCCTGGGTGCCTGCTCTTCCAGCAGCGGGGTCCCGCTCATGGCGTCCTGCCTGGGAGGGCCCTGGAGTGTCACTCCCCACCGGGTTCCTGGGGCTAAAAGGAGCCCCGGCCTGCTCGCCCCTGCCCTGTGACCCCTGCCCTGTCTGCTGCAGGGACCCACGGCCCCACCCAGGCCGCCAGGGTCAGCTGAGGTTCTATACCCCACGACCTCCATGCTGCCCCCAGCCCGCCCCAATCCCACCCGCCCGGGCCAAGCCTGCGCCAGGCGGGACGGCTGCACCTGGGAGCCCAGCTCGGGAGGCGGGCGCGGGGCGGGGGCACGTGCGCCAGGTCGGTGAGCCGCATGAAGGGCCGGTGGAAGTAGTGCAGCTGCAGGATGCAGGCCAGCAGGAAGAAGCCGGGGATGAGGATGCTGGAGAAGAGCTCGGACACGCTGAACTGCTCCAGGCCCAGGTCCCCCAGCCTGCGCGAGGGGCAGCGGCGTCAGTCCGCCCCGGGGCAGCCACGCGCCCCGCCCGCGTCGGCCCGGACTCACTGCTCGTCGGTGAAGCCCGTGAGGTTGCGCCAGTACGTGGGGAAGTCCCGGAACTGGAAGGTGTAGACGGCGACGAGCACCAGCATGGTGTAGGCCACCACGAGCCACCAGAACAGCTTGAGCAGCTTGCGCCACAGGCTGTAGTAGACCTGCGGGCGGGGCGCAGGCGTGAGGGACGGCGGGGCGGGCGGGGGGTGCTGCGGGGGGCCCGCCCCAGCCCGACCCTGCCCGCAGGGGCACCTGGAAGAGGGTGAGGCAGAGCAGGAATAGAAACATGTAGACGATCTTGTAGACGACCAGGCGGCCAGCGAAGCTGACCACGACGAACATGCCGGCGCACACGTAGATCCAGTACTTGGCGTAGACACCCTTCACCGTCTTGCCCAGGCTCCGCAGCAGCATCTGCGCCCGCGTGGGCTCTGCAGGCCGAGAGGAGGCAGGGCGATGGTGTCGGCCAGCAGGAGGGCACCCCGCCCCCCGCACCGACCCTGTCCCCAGCCCTGCCGCCCACCTGCGTCTGCCGTGGTGACCTCCGCCAGCTCGGCCGCGGCCTTCCCCGCCCTGAGCAGCTTCTCTTTCACGAACTGGCGCAGCAGGAGCCAGAAGGTCAGGGTGTAGAGCAACTGGGACAGGCAGGGGCGTCACTGCGGCTGGGGGCCAGCCCCTCCTGCACCGGCCTCCCCAAGGCACAACCACCCTCGCGCTCACACCCGCGTGTGGTGCAGACGCACAGGTTTACACGTCCACGTAGCCACCGGTTCAAACGTACACGTGCACATGCAATCACGTTAACACGCGGACACACGCATCTGCTCACACACAGGCACAAAAGTTCACAAATCTCACACGAGATACGACCCACAGGTCTGTAAACACGTGGCAGATGCTCTGGCACACGCCTTTCCCACACAGAGACACATGGTGCCCTGCGAACCCACTAGCTGCACGAGTCGCTGAGACACGGAGCTGGGAGCGCTAATGGGGTCTGTGTCAGGCAGACGGAGGACACACCGACACAGTGTGCAGGGACACAGGGACGGTGCCCGTGGCAACACACAATCCTTCATTCATTCACTCACTCGACACACACTCGGGAGGGCGACGGGGACCCCGTGGTGACAATCAGACCCGGGCCTGCTCTCCCGGAGCTTCCCCTGTGTTGGGCAAGTGGCTCTGGGCAGAATGGCATCCTCCTCACGGGTCACGCGACACGCCAGCACACGCGCTCCCAGGCTGGCGGGGACACTCACCATGGCGCCGAGGTCCAGGCAGGGGTAGCGGGTGTGCTCCAGCCCCAGCTGGCGGAGGCTAACAGGGCCCAGGGTGCTGGGCAGCTCAGGGCGCAGGTCCATGGCCCACACGTAGCGCAGACCGCACAGCGCCAGCCCGTACAGCAGGATGCAGGGCGCGCACAGCACGGCCAGCTGCCGGCGGCTGCGCACCGTCCAGATGAGGCAAGCCCAGAGCAGCAGCACGAAGGTGAGCCAGCTGTGGTAGGTGATGCTCCACACCTGGGCGCAGGGCGGCAGGGTCTGCACGGTGCCTGCCCAGCCCCCGGGCACGGCTACCCAACCCCCAGGGTGGCAGCACAGGACTCAACGCACGCACATGCGTGCACATCCGCGCACGCAACATCCCACCTCCCGGCACTCACAGAGAGCCCAGGCCCCGCTCACCATCATGGCGATGAGGGCGCACACGTAGCTCTGGTCCATGAGGAGGTGACCCAGGCCATGCAGTGGAGACGGCTCCCTCGGCTCAGCCAGTCTGGGGCACGCTGCGGGGCGGGAGCACAGGTCAACTCAACGGGGGTGGGGGGCGCACCAGAATCCCTTCCCACGCCTGACTGTGCCCTAAAATTTGGGTAGTGAGCAAGAATAGGGCAGCAGGGAGCCGGCATCAGTGGGCAGGAGGGAGCCGGGGTCAGCAGACGGCTGTGGGGGGCACTGGGCAGAAAATACAGGACAAGCCGCAACTGCTGTGCCCGACATTGTTCCTGAAAGTGCTGTGTGACCTTGGCCAATCCCTGAATCCTGTCTGCGCCTCGGTTTCTGAGGCCCTGCAAGGACAGGGGACCCCTTTCCACTCTGCGCGTGTAAAAACCCTCAGGGTGCCCACTCCCAAAGCTGGAGACTGCATTTGTTTCACTTAGAAACAAATCACAAAATGGAAATCGAGGCTCAGGGTCAAGAGAACGGCCAGAGTCCCCAGCCCCTCCCCTGTGACACAGCCAACACTGAGGTCCCAGGCAGGCACCTCCTTGGGCCACTGGGCCAGCTGCACCCGCTCCCGAGGGACCGGCCCAAGGCCAAGCAGTGAGTCCTCTGGGGAGGGGTTGGGAGACTCAGAGGGCCCCCCGCAGGGTCTCAGGGGTCAGCGACGTGGCCACACCACGGCCCTGGGCAGCCCAGCAAGGGCAGCGGGTGGACAGGCTGAGGAGGGGACACGCCAGACCACCGGCGGCCGCCAGGGGGCAGCACTGGCCTTGCCCCAAAGCTGCCCGTGCCACAGGCGTGCAAGGAAGCAAGTGTCCTTTGGCGGCCCTCGGTGCACGTCATACTCACGAGGCCGCTGTCGGACAGGGGTCTGGCCGGTCAAGTCGTGCACGATGCAGCTGTCGGCATCGGCGTCGGGCACCGTGTGCTGCGGAGGACCTGTGGGTCAGCCAGCTGCGGACGGACAGCCGGGGCACCTCCAGCCCCTCCCGGCTCCTCACCTGGGCGGCCTCCCCGTCCTGGGGCCACTGGTCCAGATCAGCCAGCTCCAGCTCCTGCTCCTCGTGCGCCGTCTGCGGAGACCAGAGCTGGGAGCTCAGCCCTCGCCTGGGGGGGCAGGAGGCCCCAGGAGAGCCCAGCAGGCGGGCAGGGGCTTACCTGGTCAGAGGGGCGGGGCCCGCGCAGCTTCAGGAGAGAGGTCACTGTGTAGTACAGCAGCAGCAGGACCCCGGGGCTCACGTACACAGGCCAGTCGTGGCCGGTGTTGAGGATCAGTGCGTTGGGGCCGGAGCAGTTGGTGGGTCCCACGAAGTCCTTGAGACCAAACACCCTACCCAGAGAAGGCACGTCACCGGCCGCTGGCCTCAGGAGCAACAGGGCCGTGCAGAGGCCTGGGCCCGGCCAGGCGGGTGGGACCAGGCAAAAGGACAGGGCCTCGAGGGTCAGCCTCACCTGGCCCAGATGCCCTCAGGCGGGAGCAGGGCCTGGGCGAAGGGCGTCTGGTAGCAGTAGAGGCAGATGAGGTGGCCGGCGCCAAAGCAGCCCACCATGACGCAGACTGTGCTGAAGCCCAGGGGGCTGATGGGAAAGTGGCAGGCCCACCAGGTGCAGATGGCCAGGAAGACCAACAGGTAGATGCTGGAGAGGGCAGAGGGGTGGGCGATGCCTGCACACAGGCAGAGGGAGGGCGATCAGGCCTGGCTGGCGCCAGTGAGCCCGTCTCCCTGGCCGCTGGGGAGATCCCCGCCCCTCCCTGCCTCGGCGGGTACCTGCCAGCGCGAGCAGCATTATGGCCAGGGTGCGCCCCGCGGCCACCAGCAGCCAGTGGGCTGTGACCCGGAACCGGGCGGCCAGCCGTGACCTCTGCTTAGGGGCTGGTGCAGCGGCTCCCTGCAGCCCCACTGGGGGGCCTGTGTCCACGTCATCATCCTGCCGAGGCCAGGGCCAGGGTGAGGGGAGGTGCAGGGCACTGAGGCCACTCCAGCCCCTCCCGTGCCCAGCTGGGAGCCAGGGGAGGCCACACCCACGGCTGCCCGCAGGGCATGGCCTGAGCTGTCATTCAGGTGCCGCGACCTGCCCTCTTCCTCGCTGGAGTGCACGGGCCTCGCAGGGCTTCCTGGAGGCGGCCCCCACCCTGGCCCAGCCCTGACGCACAGAGACCGTGACAGGTGGCGGCTGACCTCGGACCACTGCAGAACACCTAACGTGTCTCCATGTTTCCCCCATGTAGACGCCATGGATTCCCACATGGG
This sequence comes from Avahi laniger, assembly GCA_963575035.1. Lineage (NCBI taxonomy): Eukaryota > Metazoa > Chordata > Mammalia > Primates > Indriidae > Avahi > Avahi laniger. The sequence goes on from CAUYSK010069893.1 coordinate 69,430, forward strand.
TCCCCAAAGCCCCTGCCCCGCTGTGGTCTGGCTCCTGAAAGGTGACTTCCGGAAGGAGGAGAAGTAGCCCGTGCGTACGTGCTCCTGCACACTGCTTGCGCCGCACGTGCTGGTTTTGACACCTTAGACCCGCTACACCGGGTCCCACAGGGTTGGCAGCTGAGAATGTCACACGCCACACGGCCAGGGACAGCCGGGCCCCGCGTGCACCTGTGGGACCCAAGAGCCGAGAGGCCTCCCCCAGGGAGCCAGCTGTGCTAGGGGCAGGGGGGGCCATGCTTCTGCCCTCCCCGGGCTCCTGGAGGGGACAAGGTGGCTGACTGCCCGGAGGAAAGGGACGGTCCCTGCTTGGGGCGGGGAGAGCCAGAGACCAGACAGGGCCCGCTTCCCCGGCCCTGACTAAAGGTTTCCCAGAAGACGCAGAGGACAGTCAGGCTGTGGAGAGGAGCACAGACGGTCATCCAGGTGCCTGGCCCGGCTGCCAGCAGCCCAGCGTGCCGTCTGTGAAACAGGCCCTGTGGCTATGGCTTTCCAGGTGCCAGGGCTGAGAGCACAGGCCCTGGAGCCAGATGGCTGGTCCCAACCCAGCCCTGACAGTCTTCTTGCTGTGTGGCCTTAGGCAAGTGACTTAATCTCTCTGAGCCTGTTCCCCCGTCTGGGGGGATGGGACTGAACAGGAGAGGTGAACCCAACAGGTCCTGCCCTCATGGGCTACCAGGGCTGCAGGGGTGCCGGGGACCAGGGATGTCAGAGCAGGAGGCCCTGGGCCCCCTCTCTGAGGCCGTGCAGCAGCTGGAGGCTGCGTCATGCCCTCACCCCCAGGGTTGGCCCTTAGACCCCAGCGTGAGTTGGGGGCGGAGGAGGCGCGTGCCACTCCCTGCTGGTCACGGGGCTGGCCGGCCAGGCGGGGGCTGGGGCTGGAAGGCCTGAGCTCACCCCGCCCACTGCCTGGCCCGGCCCTGGGAATCTGGGAAGGGCGTGAAAAATGAGCATTTCTGGGAACGGAAAGAACAGAGGCAGCTGCTGGTGGAGAGCAGGTGTGAGACCCCCACAGCAGCCGCAGGCCCCCACACCGCGTGGGGCGCCGCAGAGCACTCCACACGCCTGCTCGCCTCCCCCTGCAGCCACCCGGCCCTGGGAGCCGTCCTACACACCCGCTGCGCACGCACCTAGACCGGGCCACCGCGTGCGGGAGTGAGGCTGCCCCCTGGCGTGTGGACATGGGCACTGCCAGGCAGCAGCGTGCGTGTGGTGGTGTCTGGGGGCTCCCAGCTTCCTGTCTTAGAGCTGTGCCCCGTGGGTGCCCGGGTGGAGCCCCTCGTCACCTCGCCCCGGGTCTGTCCACACCGGCCACCTGCGCCTGGTGGGATGCTGCGGTTCCCACCCCCTGACGTGAAAGTGGCCATCCCAGGCTGCCCAGGGACCACCAGGAGACCCTGTGCTCTGGGGAGGGGGCCGGCCCCGGCCCTTCTGGCAGATAGGTTCCAGGAAGTCCCGGTCACGTGCCAGCTCCGTGCCACATGTCCTCATGGGAAGGGGTAGGGACACTCCAAGGACCCCCACAAATGCCTGGAAAGGCTGCTGGACGTCTGGGGCCCTGTCTCCACCTCTGAAATGGGACACAGTCCCATCCTGTGGGAGGGGGACAGGGACAGGAGGGACAGCAGGACTGTCCTGCAGGCTGAGTCGCCCCACTCAACCTGCTGTGTGGCCTTGGGGAGTCCCTTTCCCTCTCTGGGCTCCTCTGGAACGCAGGCCCCTGTGCCTGGCAAGCGTCAGCTGTTTGGCGAAGGGACGCCGGTGCAGGGGTGGGGTGGGAGGAGCCTGTGCTCCTGGCGCCTCCAGGGCAGGAGTTTCTGTGCCAGGACACCTGCAGTCTTACGTCCCAGGCAGAGGCCAGGCTGGGGTGGGTGGGCAGAGTAGGCCCCGGCTGGGCCCGTGACCTCTGTCCTCGCACAGGGGCAGCAGGGTGCCGAGGGCCCCAGCTCACGCATGACTGTGAGAAGTGGCCAGGGACCCAGAGATGCCAGGGCTGGACCCGCCCGGTCTGGCGGCAGCTGAACCTGATGCCGCCGCCTCTGAGCCGGGCCGTGGCTCCGGGGGCTGAGGACGCTCGCAGGGGTTCTGCTGCAACCCCTCAGCCCTGGGGTGAGGCGCGCTGGTGCACAGGAGACCGCGACACCCGTGCCCAGGTGTCCTCTGGCGCAGATCCGTCTCCCAGCTCCAGAGTGCCGACTGTGTGGCCCCCCCGAACCCCACCCCCAACAGGTTCTAAGAGCACAGATGCCGTCTTGGGGTCCGTGGACGTTTCCGACCCGAGATGGAGCCCCGGCAGGGCCAGGTCTCAAATGGCCGCGACCACACCACCGGGGCCGGGAACGTCTCGCCTCTTTGCGATCAGCACGTACGTACGTACAACAAACGGGTCTACATGCGTTTAAAATAAAAAGTCCTCAAAGCGGCTGGGACCACAGCTCCAGGATGACCTCCCGACACCCAGGGGACGCAGCGGCCCACAGGCCCTCACCGGCTCGTGGGCGTGTGGGCTCTGCCGGGTCTTCCGTGCGAGGCGCCCGCAGAGGCCCAGGCAGACGGAGGAGACCACCAGGATGCCCAGGTCGGGGGCCACCAGCCGGATGGTGTTGGGAATGTCCCTCAGGTCGAGCCTGTGCGGGAGGGAGGGGGCGGTCAGGCCAGAGCAGCAGGTGCAGCGGGAGGGGGCGCGGAAGGGCCCCCAAGGCCAGGGGCCGAGAGCGGTGGACGGTGCCGGGGCCTCCCTTGAGCCCAGGAAACGCCTGAGGCAGGCTGAGGGTCTTACCTTGTGATCCCTGCGTGCCAGGTGAGGTTCTCCCACGGGCTGCCTGCGGACAGAGGCACAGGAACCTGGATCAGGCAGGGAGTGCCGAGTGGCTGGGGTTCCCCGGCCACATCCCCTTGGGAACAGGGGAATCACAGGGCCCCAGCATCTGCAGAGCCCCAACGACTGGTCTCAGATGCCGTTGCTGACAGGGAAACTGAGGCCAAGCCAGGGAAACGCAGGCTGACTGGAGCCCGCCAGCCCTGAGTGGCAGAACAGGATTGTCCGCAGAGCAGGGAGCCAGGGCCGCGGGAGCGGGGAGGCCGCGTCTGGGTCTCAGAACAGCCACAGGCAGGGGCCGCCAGCCTCCGATGCCTCTCCTGGCTTCGGCTCTGCACAGCAGGAGGACGCTGCCACAGAACAAAGACCAGGACACGGGTGACAGAGCGAGGTACCCCGGGCTCCCCGTCTGAGGCCTGGGTGCTGTGTCGACCAAGCCAGCAAGATAGGTGCCACCTGGAAACAGGGTCTGCAGGGTGCGGGGCGCCAGGCGGTGGGGCGGGGAGCACAGGCCCCCTAGCGTGGCCCAGCCGGGTCGCTAGGGCACCTCGGGAGGCTGATGGAGGGAGGGGCCTCGGGGCCAGGGCTGCTCCTGGGCCTGGGCCAGCTCTCCACTGCCCGCCTGGCCAGCCCAGGCCCGGGCGGCATTGGGGGCACTTAACCTGGGTGCTCAGGGCCCACCCATCCCGGCAGCCCAGGTGAGCGAGGTCGCCCCAGTCTAGGCCGGGAAGTGCACCGGGTCTCCCGGCCCCGCCCCGCGGCGCAGGAACTCACAGTCGGATCCCGGCTGCAGGGAGGGCACGGTGTACAGGCATATCTGGAAGGTGACGTGGGCCGCCAGGAAGAGGAGGCTGAGGCAGATCAGGGCTCGGAGGAGGCGGCCCGTGTGACCTGCAGGCAGAGCGGTCGGGGCTAGGCCGGTGTGTAGCCTGCCGAGGGCACGGGGAGGGGCAAGGCCTCCTGAGGCTTCCACTTGCCCCGTGGCCCCCAGCTGGGCCACCCCCACATGGCCCGAGCCTGGACACAGGCTCTTGGCAGGTAGGCAGGCCCCATGCACCCAGTGCAAAGGCCCTGCGGCAGGAGCAGGGGCAGTGGGCCTCCGGGGGACATTCAGGGCTAGACCCTGTGCATCCTGCTGGGGTGGGGGCCCAAGCAAGGCCAGAACCAGCAGGAGGGAGGAGAGGGCTTGGCAGCAGCAGGCCCGGCAGAGCCAATCCCACCCTGGGGACGGTGGTGTGGATGGTGCCGGGAAAGCCCGTTTCTCAGCTGGAGACCCCCTCCCCTGGTGGCCGGCTGGCGTGGGGTCCTGTTCGGCCTTCACACTGCGCCCGAGCCCCTCAGTCCCCACCACAAACCCATGGGGCCATTATCACCCCATCTCACGGATGGGGAAACCGAGCTCAGAGCAGGGCTTGCGGTCAGACGGCTAGAGATGCGTGTCCCCTGCCCAGAACCCTCCCCGGGGCCAGCTGCCCGCTTGCTCCTGTCGGCCTCTGTGCCCCAAACCCAGCACTCTGGAAGCCAGGCAAGGCCAGGGGGCCGCAGGGCTGCACGGCAGCCTCTTCCCGGAGCCCCAGAGGGAGCAACAGCCCAGCTCCCAGCGCACCCCCTGCCCCACCCGCCCTGTCAGCCTGGCTCACAGTGGCTCCTCTGTCCTGGGAGGGGACAGAGCCGGGGCTCCGGCCAGGGACCCACCCATGGGCCCTTGTTCCTGGCCCATCGAGGGCTGGTGGAGGGAGTCTGGAATGGACTCCCTGCCGCCCACCAGGCCAGGCAACCCCACCCCTATCCACAGCAGGGGAAGGGCCCAGCACGGCGCCTGCCCCCCTCCAGCAAGGAGCAGGGCTCCCACTCTGGGGCCTCGACCTGGGCAGGGCTCTCAGGAAGTAGGAAAGGGGAGGCCCTGGGGTCCTTCCAGTCGAGGGGGCATCGCAGAGGGCGTGGTTCACACAGGGATCTGTAAGCCCTGGGCCTGAGCCCCCAAAACCACTGCTCAGCCTGCAGAGGCGCCGGGCACCCCGTACCTCAGCACTGGCCTGATTCCAGCTGTCCCCCGCCACACTGCCCCTGTATCCGGATCCTTCCAAGTCCCCCACCTGCTGGACTGCCCCCTGCGCCTGCCCTGTGCCTCAGCTGGGGAGCCCCCCTCGGCAGAGCTGCCGTGTCCTGATGAGCTATTTGCAGATAGCGCCCTCTTGACGCCCGGGCAAGGGCCGAGGCTGGTTCCCGGGGCGCACGTGGGAGTCCCCAAGCCTGGTTCTTGGGGTGGGTGTGTGACCAGCCAAGGGACCCTGAGTGCCACCTGTGGAGGGAAGGGGCCTCCCCGCATCTGAGGCCACACGCTGAGGGCGTCCAGGCAGGTGGGGGCCGTACAGGGAATGGGGGGACACACAAGTCTGAGCCGTGAGCCCCCAGCAACAGAGGAGTGGCTCAGAAGTCGGGGATGGTCCCGGAGGCTTCCAGGGTCTGAGCTGGGCTGAGCTTGGGGTGGGGGGCAGGGGTTGGGGGTGTCCGGGGCTTTTGAGCTGGAGGACAGAGTCCGCACCAGGCTGGCGGGGGACTAGTGAGGCTGGGGAGGGCGGCAGGGCCCCCCCGCAGGCCCGGAGGGGGCGGCCTCAGAGGGGTTCTGTTCCCAGGCAAACAAAGCTTCCTCAAGTGGCTGACTGACCAGCAGGTCTCTGGGAGCTGACCCCACGGGCCTGCCGCAGCCTGCCCTGCCGGGGGCACACGAGGCCACGCCAGCTGCCCCAGCCCCTGCCCGACTCCTGCCCTCCCTGCACTCCGCCGAGCTCAATCCCCAGCCCCCAGGGTTGGGCTGGCGCCTCCGTGGGGACCAGCAGGCAGCGTCACACTTTCCCCCAGGGCCGGTGCCAGGGCCGGCAGCTGCACAGCCACGGACCCGCAGGAAATCGGCACACTCCGGCCTCACGTTTTCTCCCTCCTACCCAGAAACTCCAGGCAGCGTCTCTGTCCCGGAAGGGCCTCGAGGAGGGCCAGGCAGGGGGCTAGGCAGGGAAGCTGCCGCTGGGCTCCTTGTCTAGCAGGGCGATCGCGGGCCCCTCCTCTCACCAGGAGAAGCGTTCCCAATCGCGCCAGGGTATGAAACATTTATGGGACAAGTGGCTAAAAGCCGGGTGCGGAGGCTCACGCCTGTAATCCTAGCACTCTGGGAGGCCAAGGCGGGAGCATCACTTGAGTCCAGGAGTCTGAGGTTGCTGTGAGCTAGGCTGACGCCACGGCACTCTAGCCCGGACAAGAGAGTGAGACTCTGCCTCAAAAAATAAATAAATAAATAAAAGCCAAGGGCCTGGGACACACAGACCCGGCTCCGTCTGACCCCCAGCACAGCGAGAGGGTCTACGTGTGGTTTCCAGCCCTTCCACTGCAGCAACCGGAAACTCGAACTCGCCCCAGGCTGCCCTGCCCACACCCCCCGGGAGCAGGGGGAACCCTCGACGGGCTGGGCAGTGGCACCCAATCTGGACCCTGCCCGGCAATTTCCCACACCCCCCTCTCCCAGGGAGGGTCTCTTGCTGGGGGGCTGTGCTCCCCGAGGACCCTCCTTTAATCTATTCATCCTCCGAACTACAGGTCCCCACCACGGACACCTGCTGTCACTAACAGCTGGCACAGGTGGATGCGGCACCCCTGGAGCAGGCGACGAAGGCCCGGGATGCAGGTCCTCTCTGTCACCTGGGCCGCAGGCCTGACTTCCAGCGCAGGGCCCTGTCCCCATCCACCCGCCCCCACCCCACGCGGGGACCCTGAGTGCCTGGCAGAGGCCTTCACTCCCACTGTGGATGAGGCCACCAAGCCTGGCTCTCCTACCGCCATTCGGAGGACACAGAAGAGGGAAACTGAGTCCCAGCCCTAGCTCAGACCCCGAGACAGCCCACGCTGTGCCCGGCAGGAAGAGCTGACGCGGCCACTGGACTTTGTGGGTCAGGGGAGCCTGGCCAGGCGCGGGGTGTGTGCACAGAGCCTGCCGTGACACAGGGCCAGGCCACGGCGCAGGGACCCCCGCCTCCCAGGGGGACACCCGGGGCCGCTCGCTCCCTCTGGCTTCCCGAGGGACACCCCACGATGGGTGGGAAGCCACCCCTGTCAGCCCACCCCGTGACCTTTCTACCCCTGTAACACGGACCACGGGAGAGATTCTGAACTTGGCTTTGGGTCTGTGCTGAAAATAAGCAGGTGCGGGACCCTCACCTGTTACCACAGCTGTCAGAACTCAGTGAAGTTTGCTGCCCCGCGGGATCTTGCCTCGAATTCCCCTTCTTGGGAACCCGGGCTGGGGCCTCCAGCACTTACCTCGGAGGCTGCGCCGGGTGGGGCCCGGGAACCAGGGCAGCAGCAGCAGGAACAGCAGGTAGACCAGCGACAGCGCGTTCACGCGGAACAGACAGGCTGTGGAGGAGACGGGCGTTAGCTCGGGTCAGGCTGCCGGGGACAGCCAGCCTCGCCCCAGAGGACAGCGCTGCCCCGCAAGGCTGTGCCCCCCTGCTCAGGCGCGACCGTCTCCGGAACGCAAAGGTGCCCTTGCGCCGCAGCTCGCTGCCGCATACCCTCCCGCAACGTGCCTGCTCCCCGACAGGCGCTTCTGAGGTGTATCCGTGCAGATGCGTGTGGCTCTGACATTGTCACGCGTGTGCTCTCCCGCACTCGCCACGGCACAGGCACCTGCCCTCCTGTGGGTCACGGAGGCTGCGGCCAATTTCCCACCTTGCAAGATGCTTTCAGTCCGGGGAGCTCTGACGCGCACAGGGCCAGCGGGTCACGGCGTGGCCTGTCACCCCAAACACCCCCGCCCGCCGCAGCACCCACTGAGTACAGAGCTCTGAGCCCGAGAGCGCCAGGGCCTGTTCAATGGTCCCAAAGACTGAGCCCCCACCAGGGGCCTCCCCCTCGCGCCGACCTGACGTGGGGGCCCCGGGAGGCTGGGCCGTCTCCTCCCAGGAGTGGGAGGCTTGTCAGGACAGGTGGGGGGGTACCCTATGGGATCTCATCGCAGTGATGCTCAACCTCTCCTGCGGCGTCGGGGAGGGAGCTGGCTGAGGGACGGGAGGCGCCAGGAAGCCCATCTCCCCTAGAGGGAGCACAGGCCGGGCAGGTCCTCTGCTGTGGCCCAGAAGGGGCCAGGGTGGCAGAGCTGGGCTTCGGGGAAGGAGCCGGACGCACCCACGTTTGTCTGTGGCAGCGTCTGGGTGGGGCTTTGCACCCTGCCCCGAGCTGCCCAAAGACAGAGGCCACCCAGCCCTTCCCCAGGCCGCCCGGAGCGAGGGGCCCAAGCTGACCGCCTGGGTGACGCGGCTCACTCCTCCCTCCTGTGCGAGAAGGAACAATCCCCCTGGTTAGACTCCACTTGGCTGTCACCAGCTGGGGGGCTGAGGAAGGAGGCGCCACGGCACAGCTCAGACCCCCGTCTAAGCAGGACCCCGGCTGCAGCTCCCCCACACCCGGAAGCCCAGGCCCGGCCAGCGGCGCCCCTCCCCAGTCCTGGGGCGAGAGCCCCCCCCGAACGTCTTCTGGGGGGCACAGGCCAGCTCACCACAGCCCCCAGCACCCACGTCCCTAACCCCAAACCAGCGCTCAGAGAACGCAGCGCCCGTGGGAGGCAGCGCAGGAGGGGAGACCCTCAGCCCCCACTGGTGGCTCCGCTGGACCTGCAAGGGAGGCCGGGCCCTGAAGCCTCGCAGCCCCGGCGCCGCCAAGCCTCAGTCTCTGCGTCTGTGCAGCAGGGCGACGGGGCCGTCAGGAGGGCTAGAGAGGAACGTGGCGTGAGGTGCCGGACAACCTCAGTGAGTGGAGCCCCTAACCCTTCCCACCCCAGGAACGAGGCAGCTCTGAGGATCCCCACGCGCGGGAAGGGGCTCAGCCTGGCAGATGCGGAGTCCTGGGCCCCAGGGCGCCCCCCAACCACCCCGCGAGTCTGCCCTAAAGTCGGGGCACCCACTCCCTGCCACTAACATACTGGCCATAGCGATCAGCTCAACTCTCCTAAATCTGAAGTCTTTCAACAATTATACGTTTTCATTGAAGGAAAAACCTATCCAGCCCAAGAGGCAGGAGAACGCATTTACGGCAAAGGCTTCCAAAGTTCCCTCTTGTTCCCAGAGCGGCACTTCTCCCCAGCCCCAGCCCCGTCCCAGAGACGGGGCACCTCCCGCCTCGTGCCAGCCCTGGAGAGCCGCCCGTTCGTACACCTGTCCCTCTGTCCGAGTGACTGTCCCTGAGGACTTTTCCGCAAGTCCCTGCCTTGGGAGTTCGTGGTCCAGCCAGATGCTGAACAGGTACAAGTGGCCAAGGACGGTGCAGGACGGCCATGACGGGGCCCCTGACGCGGGCCTGGGGGCGGCGGAGGGCAGGGAGCTGGTGTGTCCTGGAGCAGGGGACAGGGGACGGTCCCGGGAGATGAACGAGGTCTGGAGATGGATGGTGGTGACGGTTTCACGATAACGATAACGAGAACATACTTACGGCCACTGAGCCTCAGGGGCTCTGGAGAAACAGCCGCAGACACACGAGACACAGCGCCGGGCACAGAGCACTGGACCAGGGAACGTGGGCCCAGCCTTCACGCCCACCACCAGCGCTGGGGCCCGGAGCCCTCCTGCCCTGACATCCCTCGTCCCCGGCGCCCCTGTGGCCCTGGTAGCCCGTGAGGGCAGGACCTGTCAGGTTCACCTCTCCTGTTCGGTCCCATCCCTCCAGACAGGGGAACAGGCTCAGAGAGGTTAAGTCACTTGCCTAAGGCCACACAGCGAAGAGACTGCCAGGGCTGGGGTGGGACTGGCCGTCTGGCTCGGGCCTGATCCCGCTCGACTATTCAAATGACCACAGACAAGCCCACGTCCTCCTCTGTCTCGGTTTCTGTGGCAGTGAAGTGGGAATCGCAGCCGTCCCAGCTCAGGTGGCTGCGGGGACAACGGTGCCAGACACAGAGTGCGGCAGCGTGATCATGCGCGGCCTCTAAGG
>CAUYSK010069894.1:0-29637 GCA_963575035.1 Avahi laniger
TTTTGTGAGAGGTGAAAGGTGTGGATCCTGGTTCAGTCTTCTACATGTGGCTATCCAGTTTTCCCAGCACCATTTATTGAATAAGGATTCTTTTCCCCAGTGTATGTTTTTGTCTGCTTTGTCAAAGATTAGGTGGCTATATAAGGATGATTTTATATCTGGGTTCTCAGTTCTGTTCTGTTTTGATTACTACAGCCTTATAATAAAATTTGAAGTCTGGTAAGTTGATACCTCCCATTTTGTTTTTATTGTCTAAAATTGTTTTTGCTATGCGGGGTCTTCTCTGGTTGCATACAAAGCATAAAATTAATTTTTCTACATTTGTGAAAAATGATGTTGGTATTTTAATAGGGATTGCCTTGAATCTGTAGATCACTTTGGGTAGTATAGACATTTTAACAATGTTGATTCTGCCAACCCACGAACATGGTATGGTTTTCTACCTGTTTACATCCTCTGCTATTTCCTTCCTCAGTGTTTCATAATTCTCCCTGTAGAGGTCTTTTACCTCCTTAGTTAAATATATTCCTAGGTACTTTATTTTCTTTGTTGCTATTGTCAAGGGTATTGAGTCTTTGATTCTCAGTTTGAGTATTGTTGGAGTGAAGGATAAAACTTGAATATCTTAATTTAAAATATTAGCTACCAAAGTCACAGTTCACGTGAAAACATTGTTTTGGCCACGAAAGAGATACATGGGTAAACTCTGCAGTGTAATGGATCATTTTGCAAAAGTATACTCTATATGTGTCTTAAATATGTGTATTAAATGCAGATTAACTGAAGTGGTTATGCTTTTTGAGAATCCAGATTGTCAATGAGATTTGATCATTGTATGCTGTATTAATGAGGCTACGTCATAAGCAGTGATACACTGAAAATTGTGTGTAAAAGCTTAATTCCACAGGAATTTAGGATAGCCATGTTAGAGGATCTATAGTAGTGGTTCTCAACTGGGTGCAGTTTTGCCCCTCTGGGGACATTTGGCAATGTCTGGAGACAGTTTTGGTTGTCACAACTATGGGAGGTGTTACTGGCATCTAGTGGAAGGAGGCTAGAGAATCTGAAAAATATCCTATGATGTGCAGTATGTCTCCCTACAGCAAAGAATTATCTGACCTAAGATGTTAGTAGTGCTAAAGTTGAGGAACCCTAATCTAGGGAATTTGAGGTAGGGCAGGATATCCATGGAGATGGTCATTGATGGCCCTTTGTGTTAATGCTGATGTCTTGTAATTCTTAACCTTGCTACCTAGTTGAAAGCTGGAGGATATGACAATTGCATGGATCTCAGTAATAGCAGCATAAATATCAGATAGATGAACCATTTATTTGCCTTTCTAGGTATTCTTGTTATTTGAATATTTAATTAAATTATCCCAAAAGTTTGTCAATGCTCATTTTTCCATGGGGAACTAATTGCCAGAGCATTCAAGAGAGATAAACATGAATGGTAAGACTTGATGTAATTTTATCTTGAGTTACTGCATTTTAATGCTTACTCTTAAATACCACATGTGAACTTATCTTAAACTGAGATATAGCTTAAGAGTTTAAATGGTTTACCCAGGGTCATGTAGTGATTTATTCATAGACCCAAGGTCAGAAATCAGGTTATTTGATCCCCAGGCTATTGTTCCTTCAGTTTGGCTGTTGCTTCTGGGTCACATCTCTGCATCGAGTCTCCTGAGGAACACAATTAAGTATGTCAAAGATTGGAAGGTCTTAGGTGCTGGGCATTTTGTAAATTTATATAAAAATATTCAATATTACCAGTAATCTTTTTTAAAAAGCAATAAAAATAATCCAAAATAATGCAGAATAAAACATAAGAAGTTATACTTTTTCACCTATTATAAAATGGATGAAATATTGCAGCAAATGGGGACAGAGCTTAAAGGAAGTGGTAGGGTAAAAGGACCATTAATATAACACAGCTGGATGGCATTTCTCTAAGCTACCATTTTGAAGAATGTTGCTGTTTGGACTGACTCCCAAACTGCATTTGGCTAGCACTTTGGAATTTTAAATGGGTAAAAAGTATGATTTTCCATTGCTCCCAGCTGCCCTGCATGGTTTAATAGACAACTATTTAAAAGACAGCGAGTAGAACCAGCATTGATTTGCTTTATGAACTTGGGAAATATACTTGTTTTTTTAGCTCAGTTTTTTCATAAATGGATGATGATGAGGAGGATAATGGTAGTTAATATTTACTGAGCCCTTACAATTTGCCAGGTACTGTTCTAAGTCCTCTACACATATTATATTGTTATTAGTAAATATAAGTACAACTTTATAAAGTAGATACTATTATTATCCCCATTTTAAAATTGAGGAAACGGAGGCAAAGAGAAATTAAGTAACTAGCTTTCACAGCTAATAAGTCATGCCTGGTATGAATGGAGATATGCATACCAGGTTTCAAAGACTTAGTGTGATAAAAAGGATGTAAAATATCTCAATTTTTTTATTAAAAGGATGTAAAATATCTCAATTTTTTTATTGATTACATGTAGAAATGATAATATTTTAGATATATTGGGTTGAATAAAATATAATAGTAAAGTTAATTTCATTTGTTTTTTGTACTTAATGTGGCTTCTGGAAAATTTTAAATTATATAGGTGGCTCACATTTTTATATTTCTGTTAGATTGTACTGCTCTGGGGAGTTTTATCAAGCTAGCTCCTGTAGGTGGACAGTATCTCATCTTTATATTAAGTACATGAGACTAAAAGCTGAGGAAGTCAAAAAAGTTAAGTACGTTGGACAAAAGTTGCTGCTATAACTATTATGTCTCTAAGGTGGACATTAGGCCTATTCTTTAATGCTTGCATTTGTTGGGGGGGGGAACAAGGAAGCTTTTAAATTTAGGTACATTCTAAAGTTTTAATCCCGTGTACATCTAATGAATAACTGTGTAAGGCCCTGTGTTGACACTGTGGATCATATAAAAATAAATGACTTGGACCTTGCCATCCAAGAGCTTATAATCTAGTAAAAGAACATGTACACATATGACTGTACATAAAATCACATATAATGAGTGGTAGAAACAAAGAGTTTAGAATCTTAAGAGAACAAGAGGTAATTTGCAGCTTGGGTGAGGAGGGAAGGTTTAAGAAGGAGGTGACATTTGACCTGGTTGGAGAAGGAAGGATAGGATTTGAATAGAAGTCCCCTCTATAAGCAAAAGGACATGCAGAACTAGGTGACAGGTCACTGAGCTGGTATAGTTTTCGATTCACCAAACAGAAGCTCTGTGTAGCACAAAATAGAGGTAGGTCATATACCTTGAAATGTGGATTTTTATTAAGGACCCATTGTGTCGATATGCCTTCCTCATCAGACCGGTTTCTTACATGTACATAGAAACTTCCCATCATAGAACAGACTACTTATCTAAGTCTTTTGAGCACCTGGATCAGCCAGGCAGCATGTGTTGAGTAAACGCATAGCTCTTGCCTGTGCATATGTTTCTAGGGATGCATAGATGGATGGGCAGGCAGACAAATTGTTTTTATGCTGTGGTTAAAATGGCCACACCTTGAAATTTAGATTTAACTTGGATTTTTTCTTGTCTACTCTCTGAAGCAAATAATTGTAGTTGCCTCCATGGGGAAGAGTAAGCAAGAGGGCAGAAAGAGGCCAGAAATATTACTCCAATAGAAGCTTCTCTACCTTGAAGCGGGAAAAGTAAAAAAAAATTCCCCTCACCTTAACAACATTACTGTGTTCAATTCTGGCCTTTCCTTCCAGCTACCAATTGTACATCAAATTGATTGGTTTGGTTTTGTGTGGAAGTCATTTGGCATTTAAAAAAATTGAAAAAAAAGGAATATTGCTTTCAAGATAAAATCTGGAAAGAAAAGAATTCTATAGCCTTAAGTAAGTAGTAGAGACTCTACAGTCTATATTTGTAGATGGGGTGCCTTTGTCTTCTAGGTGGTTGGTTTTTTGGTTTGTGTGTTTTATGCTAATAGAATTTTGCCCCATTAATGTAGAATATGCTGCAGTGACTCCTTCCTGCTCTCCAGAGGATATAATACAGTTAATTAGGTTTTCCTTTTATAGAATACTAAAATGTTAAAGCTACAACGGGGTACTCTTGTACAATGTTAGAGTAGCTAAATCCCTTAATCAGAAACGACAGCCCATCTCTTTGAAAAAATAAAAATAAATGTAGTATGTTCTAGTTATAACCAGTTTTTTTAAATTAGAAAATACAAATAAAAAAATTTTAATATCCCAAATTTAAAAAGAGAGAGAACCATTGTTAACATCTGTGTGTATAACCTTCTAGATCCTCTGTCTGTGTGTAACTTTAATAATAAAATTGATTATAGCATTTTATAAGCTGCCCTTTTTCATCTTTACATTGTGGATCTATTTTTATATTATCAGCTCTTCATCTACAATAATGTGTTTGACTATTCCATTTTATTGCTGGACCATAAGTTATTTAACCAATCCACTGTTGTTGGATATTTGTTTCCAGTTCTTCGCTATCAATACCAGTGATGCAGTGAATATCCTTATACTTTTGTGTACATCCTTAACTGTTTCTTTGGTATAAATTATAAAGAGTAGAAATGGATAGATAGGAGGCTAAAAGTTGATCAATGTACACTCTCACCAGTAGTTCACTGAACTCTTGCCAATTCTGTATATCATTAATTGGAAAATACTTGTCAATTTGATAAGTCAAAAAGGGATTTTGGTTGTGGTATATTCTTTAATTACTAGCAAATTGAACTTTTTTCATATGTTAATATTATTGATAGTTCCTTATTGGGTAGTCACTTTTTTTTTTTGGAGACAGAGTCTTGCTCTGTTGCCCGGGCTAGAGTGCCGTGGTGTCAGCCTAGCTCATAGCAACCTCAAACTCCTGGGCTCAAGCAATCCTGGCTCAGCCTCCCAAGTAGCTGGGACTACAGGCATGTGCCACCATGCCTGGCTAATTTTTTCTATATATTTTTAGTTGTCCAGCTAATTTCTTTCTATTTTTTTTTTAGTAGAGACGGGGTCTCAGTCTTGCTCAGGCTGGTTTCGAACTCCTGACCTCGAGTGATCCTCCCGCCTCGGCCTCCCAGAGTGCTAGGATTACAGGCATGAGCCACCGTGTCTGGCCAGTCACTTTTTAATTGATTTATAAGTTATTTAATTATTAAGGATAGTAATTCTTTGTCATAATGTTGAACATGTTTCTTCTCAGTTTTGATATTTGCTTTGTAATTGATTTGTTTTTAATGTCTACAAATTTTCCATTTTTATATACTCAGATGTATCAGCCTTTTCCTTTATGGTTTATACTTTACACATCTCTTATCACAGAGCAAGGAATTTTAAGGGCTGAGGATATGTGCCCACCCAGAATTCCTGCTTGCTCCTTCCAGACCACACTCCAGGTACTTGAAAGCTGAAGATTCCCTGTTCAGTGTGCTTACAGGGCTTGTAAGGGCCTCTTCCCTGGGTCTGTCCTCTCAAGGGGGGACTGTGCCATAGGTTTGAGCTTTCCTGGGTCTAAGGGGTGCTTGTTTGGTGGGAGAAATACGTGGGTAGAGCTTGGATGTGTGGATTGTGTGGTTCACACATAGGTGGCCAAGGCCCCTAGCCATATAGGAAGGAGGGGGTAAAGGGAAGAAGGGGGATTAAGAGCCCACATTTATATTCTTGCCCCTGGCCTTGCAAATACTAGGGATGGACCTATTTCTCATAGTAAAAGTTACTATTTTAATTACATTTAAATCTTGAATCCATCTGGCATTTCCTTTGGGTAAGATGAGATAAAAAATGAACTTTTCCCCCCAAATGCCATCCCTCTTGTCGTATAGATGGGAAAACTGAGCCTTAGGTTGTAATTGATCCAGAGTCACTGGGCTGGTTAGTGGTAGAGCTGTTTCTTATGACTGACAGACTAGTGCGTATTCTTTCGAGGCATATAGACCTGGGTTCGACTCTGTGGTCTGTTACTAACTTGCCTTTCATATGTTATGTAGGACTGATCACTTAACCTCCCAGAGTCTCTAATGAAGTAAATAAGAGAATCCTATCTGCCACTAATCCCTACGCCACCACCGTTCTACCCAGCTAGCTGCATTTTCCAGGTTTTGCCCCTTCTGGGCAGTGCTGACCTCAGCCTCATGCCTCAGGCTGTGGGCTGACTGTTGCCTCTGTGTCCAAAGCAGTTGAAACTCTAGAGCCCTTAGCTGCAACCTCTGCTCCTTAAGCTCCAGTTAGAACCCCAAGGATGGGAATCTGTAGATTTCTGTAGACACCTACTGAAGCATGTATATTTTACAGAGTTGGCGTTTGTTTTTTACAGCTTCTGATTAGCTGTCTATAGTTACCATACCCCCACTTCCCCATGAGGTGCCATAAGCATAACCATTGGTAAAAGTCTGAGATAATTTGAGTACTTCTGAATACAGGTTGTTTATTGCGATGACCTTAGTACATTTTCCATGGTCCAATTTATTTTTCAGACATTCATCTAGATTTGACTGCATATTTTATGTTCTGTCTCTATTTCTAATGATATACTGTGTACTCTGAAGACAGTTCAACCTAGCAACTATTAAACTAACTTTCAGTATGGCAGATTTCTTTCTTTTTTAATCTTTAATGAAGGAAAACCCTACTGCTCTATTTCCCCAGAGGTAGAAATCTCAATTTATATGGTTTGAGCTGGGAGAACTTGTTAATTAAAACTGTCAAACTGTAGTGAACTTTGCAATTTTAATATATGTTGCATCAGTTGATGAGGGCAGGCATTGGAATAGGAAATAGTATACAGATACTTTTGTAATTTAATTATGATGACACTAATATTCTAATGGATTTTCAAATTGCAAATTTTGGTAAAGCCAAAACCAATCCCAATGTGTATAGAACTATACCACTATTCCAAAGGTCTGTCCTAATTCTTTGGGCCTGATGCTCTTGCCTTCACTCTGAAATAACCTGCTTTAGGGCCTTAGAACTAATATTAGCTCTAAACCAGAACCATGCCATTTCCACAAGAACTCCATGATGGATTTTGAATCCAAACCAGCCTATCATCCAAGATTCCTAGAATCCTATTATCTTACCTTTGATCTAGTACTGCCTCCAACTGAGGCTAGCAGGCCATTCACCCTGCGGTGACCTTAGCAGGTGATTGTTCAAGTTACCCCACATGCAGTGGCTCTAAACTCAGGCTGCCTGAATTTGAATTCTAGCTCTTGACCAGCTGTGATTATAGCCTTGGGCAGATCATTTTATTCCTCTGGGTTTTAGCTCTCTCATCTGTAAAACAGGAATAATATTAATAGTATCTACTTCACAGGACCACTGTGATGATTAAATCAGATGATAACTGCATAGTGCTTATTATTTCTATTAGTACATTCTAGTTGTTTTTGATGCTGTTATTCCATTGTCATGAAGATTGAAATGTTTGGAAATCCTTTCTTACATTGAGCTGAAATCTGTCTCTGTAATCTCTAACCACTGTGGCTGCACGGAAGAAAATCTAACCCTTTCCCTGCTTGCCAGCCTTCCAGATATTAGGCAGGTAAGGACACAAGTATAAAACACATTGTAAGCTATAAAATGCCATGTTACCTACAATGAGGTATTTAATATTATTATATTATAGCCTACTTGTCCCTTGTACCTGCCACATCTTATCTTTTCCAGGCTACATATCTTGCGTTCTTCTAATATTCTTTATATAACAAGATTTCTAGATACTTAACCATCTTAGTCGCCTTACTTGGGATACACTCTAGTTCATTCATGTCTCCTTTAAAACGTAGCCCTCAGGACTTTACTTGGTCCTATATGTGCAGTCTGACTAGTGCGAAGCACAGTGATAATATATTATCCTTTGCCCTTCCTTAAAAAATACATACCTTGTTAATGAAGTGGAATATTTTGCCAGTTTGAGGAAATATTATCATCCATGGGAGCCTTTTCAGATGAACTCCCATTAAACCTTTTTAACCATTTTTAAAACTTGCATTCACTTATTTTTTTCACCAGATAATTTTTTGAGTCTTCTTCTTTATGCCAGGCACTGTGCTGCATGCTGGGGGTACAGTGGTGGGTTCTACCTTTATCTCTATTACCTGTCAGTCCCTAGTTTAGCCTGTTGACATTTTTGGATTCTGGTTCTCTTTGAAAACAGATTAGCTGTACCTTCATGTTTTTCTTAATCTATGAATTTTATGAACATACTTTCACTAACTTCAGTTAAAAGTGGTATTTTATTAATGCCAAGTACAGAGCCCTGAAGCATGCAGCTAGATCTGCTTTTGTGAAATTGACATTGATCCATTAATTAGCATTCTTTAAAAATATATTTATTTTAAAGTAATTGTAAATTCAGATAATTATGGATACTGCAAAGAAATGTACAGGGAAGTCCCATGCACCCTTCCCCCAGCTTCTTCCAATAGTAACATCTTACATGACTATAATACAGTATCAAAACCAAGAAATTGACATTAGTACAATCCATAGAATTTATAGGGGGAGAAGAGAGAAGGTTTATGCAATTTTATTACATGCGTAGCTTTGGGTAACCACTCCCACTGTTATACAATCAAGATACTTTATGATCACTACAAGACTATATAAAGAGGTAGCACTCCTTGTGCTACCTCTTTATATAGCCACATTCCTTCCTCCTCCCTGTCCCTAACCCTTGGCAACCACTAATCTTTTCTCCATCTGTGTAATTACATTATTTCACGAATGTCACGTAAATGGAATCATGTAGTATATATCCTTTTGAGATTGGTTTTTTTTGCACTCAACATGATTTCCTTGAGGTTCATCCAAGTTGTTGCATTTAGAAATAGTTTGTTCTATTAGCATTTTTTTTGAGTAAGATTATTCAATCAATCATAAATCAACCTACTTGTGTAATAGTCCAGGACACACCTCACTGTCTCATGTGAACATATTCTTTAGGGGAAAAAATGCCTTTAATGACTTACTGAAACTCAAAAACACTTAGTGCCATTACCTTGATCTCAATCTACCATTCTCATGACCTGATCATTGCTCATAACCATCTGTTTAATACTCCATCATAAACTGGTTTTTTTACTATCAAGATCAGCAGTCGTCTTTGTTTTTTAAGCTGTTTCAGAAATGTCCTGGCTTTTGAAAATTGGGCTGTTAGTTTTTAAACTAACAGCCCAAGTTTTCTAACCTGCCATGATTTTTTCAGAGATTACCAGCAGTAGCTTCTCAATCAGGAATGTAGGTTATCTCAACACCACAGGATATACTTTATTTGGACCCACAGACCCCAGTTCATTTGAAACTGCTTGCTACTCTTGATATCTCTATATCTTTTGGACTCTGATGAACTCTTATTCATGTTTGTGCTACTGTTTTCAGTTTGAAAAAATATTCTTATTTAAAATGGAATAGAAACAGGAACTGAGTCATTCCACTGGTATTCTTGCTTGCTCACTTGTTCTCTTTCTCTATCACCTGTTCACATATATCTTCTACTTAGGATAGATGATCTTACCTTGAAAAATCTTTGCTTGCTATAGCTACATTAGTTCCTGTAGCCTGTCTGCATGTTTTCTGTGTAGCTACATTGTGTTTTTCAGTCATTTCTCCTTTTTTTTTTTTTCCTTCAAGATCATGGGGGATTGATGATATTATGAGACCTTTTACCCCAAATCTTTTATTCCTTTTCAAGATTAGTCCACTTAAGGGTCACTGTGGTCTCTTGTAAAAATTTTAATTCTCAATATCTGGGGAATATCATTGTATGTATCATTTGTTTTTGTCTGTGGTCATTATCCAACAGTACTTAAGATGACATAGCTACATTTCCTAAAGTTTCTTTCACTTCTACTTTTACCAATCAGTTCTTCTTTCTTGGTCAAACTTAGTTACAGAATTTGTAGTTCCTCTGGTTGCTTCCTAAGCATCCTAAAGGATGAAATTTCCCTCTTATAAATTCAACACAGCCCTTCCCCTTTCATAAGCCTATTGCTTCCTGGCTAACACCTCCTTCTCAGATCTTCTGTGCCCTCCAGAACTCTTGTTCCTTGGTCAAGAATGTCCATATATTTGCAACCGTTTTTTCTGGAACTCTTTCTCCCCATGACACTCTTACTTCCACAACCCTCTTAAGAAGAAGCTACTCATTTGCTGATAATTCCTCAATCTCAAGTTAGCTTCTGATGCCAGAATGTTGTCCAACGACTTTCCTTTTCCTTTATTCTTTGAAGTGCATGCTATCAGATATCATGCTGACTCTCTTCATTGCATAGACCAATCTCTGGGTTACTTGGTCACATTCCGTGAAGCCTCTGGCACTTATCTTAGTCTTCTATGTTCCTCTGATTCCTGGCATCATCCTAGACCATGTCAGTGGCCACACTGATGCATCATCTTAACGTGCAATAATATGACCTTCATTTTCCCTGTGCTGCAGCAACCTTTTTATATGGCCACGCTTTCTAAGCATGTCATCAACTGGAACTGTTTGTTCTGCTTCTGATATTTCAAACTCCAAAATTCAGCTTTTCAACCAAGATCTCTAGCCTTCCATATCTCCTGTTCTCTGTCATAGAACTTTTTTGACTTCATAGATGCTTCTAGTCTCTTCTCTTTTCTCCATGACTCCCAGCCATCTCCTGCTTCTGTGTTCTTTCCCACCCAACAACTTCCCACCCCCACTCGACCCCGCCAGCCATTTGATATTAATTCCCACAGTATCCTCAGTTCCCTCATGTCCCTCTTATTCCGTTGCACCTGTCCTGACAATCCCCAAACCTAGATGGACTTTAGCATCTGTTTTCTTCTGTTCTGTTCCCAGGCTGCTGAGTAAGTACTAGGGAAAATTGCCTCACCATGCTGATTATATCCATGACCAAACTGTGATTTCTAACCACAGCTGGATCCTCAACGGCTGCTCAGTAATCCTTTTTTACACATTCCTAGTTGGTTCCTTTTCCAGTTTCCCACAGCAACTGTTCCATTTTCTGAACACACCCCTCCTAATTTAGCCCTCCCTATCGCTGGCTCCCTTCAGCAGATAGTCTAGTTACATAGTTCCTGGAAAAGAGAAGCCCATTGGTCACAAACTCTTTCTTTCCCTTCAAACTTTTATCTTTACTCTTTTTGTATCCTTTTTTTCCAAGGTTAACCTTGTTTTTCTTCTTACTTATCCCCTCTGCCTCCTTTAAGATGTTCTGTTCCATTAATCATCTCCCTTCTCTCTCTTGTATCTTTAGTATTTTTCTCAAAGAGCTCTTTTTCTTCTGCTTACAAACATATCCCAGAATCTCTCTTTCACTTCCTCCCTCCAAATCCTCTTTTGAATCCTACCATCCCCACAGGCTAGTGCAATATCTTTTTCATTCCCTTTGTTTCAAAATATGTTGAAATAGCCATCTATACTTCTTATCTTTCAGTCTTCAGCTCATGAAATCTGGCTTCTGTACCCTTCCCTCTATTAAAAACTGACCTATCACAGGTCAGCATGACTTCCAAATTCAGATTAGGTGGATTGTGTGTCCCAAGATACAGAAAACAGAGGCAAGAAGATGTATATGTGTGCACACACTGGAGGTTGTTTGGGCCTGTTTAGAGGGGAAAAGAAATGAGGGAGGGGGAACAGAATTTAATACTATTCCTTTCTTCTGTTCCAGGGAAGTTCATAGTGTGATCCAGTAACACATTACTACTTTCTCTTTGCTTTTATTCTTAGACAAATGTTATCTACCATGTTTCCATCTTCTGGTTTTTTGAATTCCATAAGGAAGTACTGTTTACTACAGATATGATGGTGGTGATGATGACAGTGGCCACCTACTCCGTGTGGTATACTGTGATAGATATTTAAATACATTCTAACCCTTAATCTTCATTACCAGTATTAGGTAAGTATTCTAATACCCAATTTAGAGATGGGCCATTTCAGGTTCAGAGATAGCAAGTGTCTTGACTAATATCACATGACAAGTAAGAGGAAGCACAGGGCATTGTACCCTGGTCAGCCTGGCTTCAAAGCACCTCTCCTTAACCACTACACTACTGCCTTCTGTGACCTAGTGCCAGATGCCATCTCACCAACTCTAGATAATGATAACTGTGAGATTATATTTGCTTTCTGGTGTTTCATGCACCCCAATGACTTCGTTACCGGTACTCTGAAATCAGTATGTAGACTTCTCCAGCCATATATATGATTTCTAGCTCTTTTGCCCTGTTTTTTCTTGAGAAGCAGTAGGTATCCCTTCCACTATTATTTGGTAGTATTTTTCCCTTTCCATAATATTTTTGGTAGTATTTTTCTCTTTCCATAATATTTTCTTTTCAGGCCATATTCATCACATTAGTGAATCTCCAACAAAATCATTTCTCCCTTGTCTTTGTGAAATTTCCTCCATCCCTGGCCACAAGTCCATCATTCTGAGATCTTAAGTAATTGTCCAGAAAACATCATCCTGTTCTTAGACATCAACTAAGTAGCAAGATATTCATTTCCCATATCCTACCTTCTAGTCAAAAGTCATGACCTTCAACAGGAAGAAGAGGTGAAAAGCTTCCATGTGCCAAAGTCTTCAGTATTTCACCCAAGTTTTCAAAGTCAGTAGAGGTACAGTTCAGGTTCTTCTTGGTTGTATAATTTGTTCCCAGATCTGAACATTTGTAGGAATAAAAATAAACTAGAAGATGCATAGCATCATGCCTATTTCATTGAAAGAGTGAAAAAGATCTGAGATGTGAGATTCCAGCTGGGACCGAAAAAGAAAAAGGCAGCTCCTACTATTAATCAGGCTGAGACAGTTGCAAGGTTGATAGAAAACATCATTTCTCCCAAAGTCATGCAGCAACTGTAAAATGCCATAAAGACACTCTCTTTAAGTGACTACTACTTTCTTATCAATGATGCCTCCAGACCTACTTGGCTCTTCCCATCAATTACTGGGAATTCCCTTGCCTCATGACAGCACCCAATCCCTTGTTTATCCCCACTTCTCCTATTCCTGCCTCAGACATGCTGACCAATCCAAAACCGATACCCACTTTCCTTAGGGCCTCCTCAGAATCCTTTAGCAGAAACTCAAAAGAAGCTTTTTTCCTCCCTCTTGTTGAGCAGCATTCCATGGTTCCTCTGGAGTGTCGTCCCTTATGATGGGTGAACAGATCTGAATTTGTCAGACTACAGACTTGTCCTTAGTGGTCTTTAGTTGACTAGGCTTTAAATGTAATTCTCACCTTGAGCTTCCCCCAAATGAGAATTTCAAGCCTGGCTCAGTCCCATATTTCCCACCTAGAGAATGAAAACCTCCACCCACTTCTTGGCTCAGCCCCGGTATAGTGCTAGTAACAGACTGATCTGGTGCCATCTTAGTCTAGAGGCACTCACTCGCATAAGCTAAAATTCCAGTATTAGAATGTCATCAGGGAATTGACATACCTGGATCAGTCCTATATATGGTGTAAAAGGGATACAGATTTAAGGAGCAGCCAGACAGTGACTCCTTCTGGAGAGATGAAGGAAGTGAGAGACATAAATTGGCTTTAAAAATATTTTTAAGAAAGTATTTGAGTTGTGGTAGGGTAGAGAGGCAAGAGCACAAATCGCGTTGACAAAGAACAAGAAATGTTACATTTGTTCATTTCTCTTCTCTGTGAAGTGTATGGTTTGAGGGCTGGAGAGAAGCTGATTAGGATTTCAGAAGAGACTATTGTAACAGGTGACCGTCATAGTAATAGAAAACAAGTACAGAAAGAAGGAGGAACAGGAATATCTAGTAGTACCCAGGACAGAGTGGTAACCACTTGTAACTTATAGCATGCTCTGTGTTGAGAAACCCAAATCCATATACATATATGTGTATATAAACCAGGCAGCTTCTTTTGAAGGTACTTGTTACTTGTGGAAGGGACGCTTTCAACTTCTGCTCGCTTGGACCACTCAGAGCAAGAAGATATTTCTTCCTTCTGGACTCTGGTCTCACATTTAGAAAAAAGGAATTTGATTTTCCTCCTTAGAAGGCATCTCAGGACAAATATTACAAACTAGGTCAGCATTCCCCTTAAAGGAGGGATGGCTAGTTAATTCCATGTAATAGTTATTCTGAAGACCTGTGCTGTTTTCTATTGAAGCATTTTAGAATATGGTAAGTATATGTTCTTCCTGTTTGTGGACCACGTTTAAGTCATTTTTCTTGTTATCACTAGGAAGTGCTAAGGAATGCCTGTATTGCATCATCATTTTGACTGAAACCAAATCCTTTATTTTGCTGCTTTTGCAGTAAACTAGCACCTTTCTTATCTTGGGCAAGTTCACTGAAGTTGGTTAACTGGTTAGATGGTAACTCTGTCTCTTATGAGTCCTTTATTCCCTATTTGGATTTAATGCATGTTGCATTTTTAACTCTTGACTATATAAATAAAAATATTACATATTATAAATTTGCTTTGGCCTGGAAGGATGTTTGTTCAGCAGCCATTTATTGAACACAATCTATGTGCCAGAAAATGTCATATGATATTTTGAACAATTGAGCTGCTTTTGTTCAAATCCAAGGAGTAAACTACCTCCAGGATTTGTCTTTGGAAAGAATTGTCACAGGAGGAGTAGGTAAAAGATCATTTTTTGTAAAGAAACTTCATTAATTTCATCCAATTGTAAGTAAAGTCAGTATATTTTAGTGAAAAGTATAGCTTGAAATAGACTTTTGTCAGTTATGGTTTTAATGAATAAGTAGCAATTTATTTATTTATATTTTACTTAAATAGGATGAACTATGTGCCAGGCTCCATTCCAAGCACCTTACAAATATTAACTCATTAATCTTTACAACAACCTTATGAGGTGGATACTATTTTCACCTGCCGTTTTATAGATGAAGAAACTGAGTCACAGAGGTTTAGTACTTTGCCAGGTTTATGTGACTGTTAAGTCATGATGTTGAGATTTGAATACAGGCAGTCTGTTTCCACAGTCCATATGACCTGTAAATAAACAGCAAATAAGTTCTTTCTGAGGAGCCTGTAAGGTTAACTTGCTTAAGTGGATTTATCATGCCCCCTGAAATCTTGCTTATGCTATTGATGTGTTTGGCAAACTCTTTATCCCTGTATAAAGATCTTTTCCTACCCAACTCTAATCCAGATTATGGCAAATTCAGAATCGTATTTATTTTAAAATTCTGTTATTATTATATAATTTTTAGCTAACCTTTTGGAGCACTTACTATAAATGCTTGTTTCCAAGGCTCATTCTTTCAGTCATTACACTACTCAGTCCCACAAGTTCTCTCTTTTCCATTGCTTCTTCCTTAACAGCAGACTCCTAGGGACCCCACATGGGATAACTTTATTTTGCTTCAATCTTTTACTTACCAAGTCTACAAAGTTCAGGGAAAAATCTTTCTTGAACTATATCAATATGTACAATGTCTGAAAAGTGTGTCATGCACAGCAAAATATATGTGTTGCTGGGATACCCAGCAGGGTTGAAATAGGTCAGTCAACAGTCTTGTGTTGCTTGTTGCACTTGGAAGGTGAACACATGGGATCACTTCAGCTTACTCCTTCTCCTTTTAAAATAAGGAGCATCAAAGTAACAAAGAAGCTGGAGGATCTGCCTGGGGTTGGTCCGATTATTTGTGAGATTCTGTTCAGCCTTGAGAACATGTGATTTTTATCTGTTTTTTATAATGAGTTTTATTGAGACATAATGACATACAATATACCAAGATATCTTTATGTAAGTTGTGTTTCATTTCTCATAGAAATATTTTGTAGTTTCCAGTGTATTCATAGGTTTTGCATATCTTTTGTCAGCTTCACTTCTAAGTATTTCATAGTTTTGATGCTATTTAAAATGGTATTTTTTATTAAATTGGCATTAATTGATCAACACTTACGTGCACATATGGAAGTAACATTCATCGGATGTGGGGCAGATGGGGGGGGAGAAAGGGATGGGTAAATTCACAAAAAATAAAAAATTAAAAAAAATTAAATTTATTTTAATTTTTGATTATTGCTAGTATATGGAAATAGAATTGATTTTTGCACATTATTAACCTTGTATCGTGCAACATCACTAAACTCATCAGTTTTAGTAGCTGTTTTTGTAGATTTGATACATAGATGATCATGTCTCCTGCTAAGAGTTTTACATCCTCCTTCCAGTCTGGATACTTTTATTTCTTTGTCTTGCCCAATTGTACTGGCTAGACCAGTGGTGAGAAGAAGTGGTTAGAGCACATATCCTTGTCTTATTCCTGATCTTAGGGGACAGCATCCAGTCTTTCATTGTTAAGAATGATGTTTGCTGTAGGTTTTTTTTTTCTTTTTTTGAGGGGAGATCTCGCTCCATTGCCTGGGCTAGGTAGAGTTCAGTTGGCGTCACTGTAGCTCACTGCAACCTCAAACTAATGGACTCAGGTGATCTTCCTGCCTCCTGCCACGAGGCCTGGCTGATTTTTCTGTTTTTAGTAGAGAAGGAGTCTTGCTCTTGCTCAGGCTGGGCTTGAACTCCTGAGCTCAAGAAATCCTTCCTCCTTGCCCTCCCAGAGTGCTAGGATTACAGGCATAAGCCACCATACCCAGCCTGCTGCTGTAGGTTTTTTTATAGTTGCTCTTTATCAGGTGGAGGAAGTTCCCTTCTATTGCTAGTTTGCTGAGAGGTGGTTTTTTGTTTTTTTTTTTAATTAGAAACAAATGTTGGATTTTCTCAAATGATTTCCCTGTATCTATTGTGGTGATAATATGGCTTTAAAAAACATCTTTCAATACGGTGAGTTGCATTGATTTTTCAAGTGTTAAATCAACCTTACATTCTGGAGATGAATCCACTGGGTCTTCATTATTGGTTTTGTATGTTATTGGATTTGCTAAAATTTTGTTAAGACTTTTTATATGTATGTTTATTAATGATATTGGTCTTCAGTTTACTTTTCTCAAGACATCTTTGCCTGGTTTTGATGTTAGAGTAATAACTGGTCTCATAAAATGTGTGGAGAACAATTCCCTCATTTTCAACTTTCCAAAAGAGTTTGGTAGAACTAGTATTATTTCTTCCTTAAGTGTTTGGTAGAATTCCTTAGTGGTAGAATTCCTCAAGTGGACTTGAAGTTTTCTTTGGGGGAATAATGTTTTTTAACAACAAATTCAATTTCTTTAATAGGTATAGGGTATTCAGGTTATCTGTTTCCTTTTCAGTTTGCTTTGGTAGTTTGTGTCTTTCACAGATTTTGTCTATTTCAGCTGTGATTTCAAATTTATTGTGATAAAATTTTTCACAATATTTTCTTATGTTTTAAAAATTTGTAGAATCTGTAGCGATGTGTCCTCTCTTATTCCTGATAGTCGTAACTGTGTGTTCTCTCTTTTTTCCCTGTTCTGTCTAGTTAGAGACTGATACATTTTATGGATCTTTTCAAAGAATCGGCTTATCATTTCCTTGATTTCTCTATTGCTTTGTTTTATTTATATTTTCATCTCATTGATTTCCACTCTGATCTTTAATATTTTCTTTTTTCTTATTACTTTGGGTTTCCCTTGCTCTTCTTAAGTTTCTTCAGGTGCAAGCTGAGGCATTGATTTGAGACCTTTCTTCTTTTCAAAATAAGAATGTTAATGGTATAAATTTCCTTTCAAGTACTGCTTAAGCAGCATACCATATTTTTGATATGGTGTGTTTTCATTTTCATTAAGTTCTAAATAGTTTCTAATTTTCCTTTTGATAACTTCTTTGATTCATGGGTTATTTAGAAGCCTATTAATGGTTTTCAAATATTTAGTGGATTTTGCAGCTATCTTTCTCTTATTTATTTAATTCCATTGTGGCCTGTATGACTATGTATGATTTGGATTCTTTTAAATTCATTCACACTTGTTTTACGGCTTAGAATATGGTCTATCTTAATAAGTGTTGTCTGTGCACTTGAAAAGAATGTGCATTGGGCTGTTGTTGGGTGGCATGTTTTAAAAATGTCAGTAGGGTTGAATTGTTTGCTAGTATTTTTCAAGTATTTTTCTATAATATATCTTTTCTGATTTTCTTTCTATTCTATCAGTTATTGAGTGAGTAGTGTTGAAATCTCTGTAATTGTGGATCTATCTATTTCTACTTGCAGTGCTATCAGTGTTTGCTTCATATATTTGAAGCTTGGTTGTTGGGTACATACATGTTTAGGATTATTATATTCTCTTGATGAATTGTTCTTTTTAATATTATGAAATGACTCTTAATTCATGTTAATAGTCTTTGCTCTAAAATCTTCTTTTATGTTAATAAAGCCACTTCAGCTTTCTTTTGATTAGGGTTAATATGATACATCCTTTCCTAGCCTTTTAACTTTTAACTTATTTGTGTCATTATATTTAAAGTGGGTTTAAATGTAGTATATAGCAGCATATAGTAAGTAGGTTCTTGCTTTTTAAATCTAGTCTATAGATTTCTGCCTTTAATTGGTTTGTTTAGACCATTTACATTTTGAAACAGCTTTATTTAGATATTTATATACCGTATAATTTACCCATTTAAAGTGTACAATTTATTGGTTTTTTATTACATTTAAAGTTGTGCAACCATCACCACAATCTAATTTTAGAACATTTTCTTCACCCTGAAAGAAACACTTATACCCATTAGTAGTCAATCCCCACTCCCCCCACCCTTACCCCAGCCCTAGGCTGTTACTCATGTATTTCCTATCTCTATAGATTTGCCTACTCTGGAAATTTCCTATAAATGAAATCACACAATATATGGACTTTTTGACTGACATCTTTCAGTCAGTGTAATTTTTTCAAGGTTCATCCATGTTGTCGCAGTTAACAGTACTTCATTCATTTCATGGCTGGAATAATATTCCATTGTGTGCATAGACCACATCTTGTTTATCCATTCATCAGTTGATGGACATTTGGGTTGTTCCCACATTTTGGCTGTTATGAATAATGCTACTATGAACATTCGCGTATAAGTTTTTGGGTGGACATATATTTTCATTTCTCTTGGCTGTATACCTAGGAATGGAATTTCTGGGTCATATGATAACCATGTTTAATATTTTGAGGAACTGCCAAACTATTTTGTAAAGCAGCTGCCGCATTTTACGTTTCCACTGGCAATGTGTGAGGGTTCCAATTTCTCCACATCCTTGCCAACACTTGTTATTGTCTGTCATGAAATATCTTTCCATTTATTTAGATCTTCTTTAATTTCTTTTAATAGTGTTTTGGAGTATTTACAGTACAAATTTTGTACTTCTGTTAAATTTATTCCTAAGTATTTTATTATTTATGACAGCATTATAAATACAATTGTCTTATTTATGTCATTTCAGATTATTCATTGCTAGTGTATAAAAATACATGGTTTTTTGGTATACTGACCTTGCCGAACTCATTTATTAGTTCTAATAGCTTTTTAGTGAATTCCTCAGGATTTTCTATATATAAGATTATGTTATTTGTATTTAGAAATAGCTTTACTTATTTTCCAATCTGGATGCCTTTTATTTCTTTTTCCCTGCCTAATCGCCCTGGCTAGAACTTACAGTACAATATTGAATAGAAGATGTGACATTGTACATCTCATTTTGTTCCTGATTTTAGGTGGAAAATAGTCAGTCTTTCACCATTAATTGTGATGGTAGCTATGGGTTTTTCAGAGGTGGTCTTTAATCAATTTGAGGAAGTTCTTTTCTATTTCTACTTTATCAAATGGTTTTATTATGAAAGGATATTGCAACCTCTGCCCTGGGAGTGAGCTGGGGTGAGGGTGATCAGGGCCCAGTGTTTTTATCCTGCTGTGCTTGAAGTAGAGATGGGGGAAGGAGCCCCCATTTTCTTGGCTACCCAGAGTGGAGCCCCTGTAACCCAGAGCTGGGGGAGGTGGTAAAGAAGCAGGTCATAGCTCAGATGCCACCCACTCTCATTGTTTGTGCTGAGATTTAGTAGATTTTCTTGACTGTATCTTTCTACATTTGCTATATGCCCTTAGGACAATTTGCAGAGACTTTAAATAATTGCTTTTAAGAATAATTTTTACCAGTTAAATTGTGCCTTGCCAGGGAGAGAATCTGCCGAGCTCCTTACTCTTCCATTCTGGAAGTCCTACTCAATGATTAGGACTAATTTTTAAAAATGTATTTGGAAATAATTTCAAACTTACAGAAAATTTGCCAAAAAAAGTACAAAAAATCCTGTTACACCTTTTACCCAGGTTCACCTATTGTTAGCATTTTATCCCGTTTGCTTGGTCATTTGCATGCTCTGGTGTGTGTATGTGTATGTATGTATGTAGGTATATACATATTTTCTGAACCACTTAGGGGTAAAGGTACATACCTTATGGCCCTTTACCCCCAAATAATTGAGTGTGTATTTCTTAGGAATAGAGATACTCTCTTATACAACCAAAGTATAGTTATCAGTTTCAGTAAATTTAACATTATGTATCTCATCTTCTATAGAAATTATAATCTTCTAATTACTTTTATCTCATGTTTTCTTCCTCTGTTTTTATATATGTTTTGTATTGTGTATAGTATTAGTACAGTGGTACATACGTGGGAGTATGTGCTGAAATATTTTTCTACTGATGGACATGTGCAATTAAGAAAAATTGTAAAGCAACCAATCCAGAGGTTGACAAAATGCTGTTACTGTATCAGCTCAGCTGATCCTGCCACCACCTTGTGACACAGGCAAGATATGTTTTCCCCACTCATATCAAATATGAAGAAACACTGAGGAATTTACCAAAGATGTAGAGCTTAGCAAGTGTTAGATCTGGGCCTCAACCCCAGGATTTTTGACCCCAGAGTCTGTATTCTTTCTACACCAAGTTACCTTGCTGAGTAAGCTCTCAGCTGTTTACATGTGACTTTTCTACTTTATGAGTTTTTAAGCAATTTAAGATCATATAATTCCAGGAACTGTGCCAGATACTTCCAACATGCAGAGTTGAAGACATCGTGGTTCAGTGAGGACAAGTGGCCATTGTTTCTTAAACCCTCCCTTTAAACAAAGTATGAAAAAGGAAACTTTACTGCCATTTCTCTTCCTCCTCTCAAAATTACCCACTCCGACATCTTCAGAAATGTTTGACTTGACTGCATAACAACATTTATATGGTGCTTTACTGATTAAAAAGCATTGTAATACATTCCTTCATTTTAGAGCCACAACAACCCTGTGAAAACAAAACTCCAAGGTGATGCATATACACCTAAAGTTTGAGAAGCACTCCTCTAGAGCACCAGCCCTTTGTTTCTGCGCAAACCTGGCTGTCATTGTCCCTTCGCTCATCTCTCTGGCAGTGCCCATGAATTGTTGTCATGGCCAGTGCCAGAGTGACTTTCTCTACAGGCCGATGATTCTCTTGGTTGAAGGCAGTAGTCTTCAAGTGGGATATACAAGATAATCTAAGAGGATGTGGGAAGAAAATAAGTAGAATTTTTTTGGTCATTTTTATAACTGTTTTTTTATCCTCCATATATTCTTTTTTAAACAACTTTATTGAGATATAATTCATATACAACTCACCCTTTTAAAGTATACAATTCAATGATTTTTAAGTATACAGATGGTTCCCTGATGTGTGGTGGTTCAACTTATGATTGTTTGACTTTATGATGATGCAAAAGTGTGAGCTTTCAGTAGAAACTGTACTTCTCTTGCCATGCTGGGCAACAGCAGCAAGCAGCAGTTAGCTACAGCTACCCATTTTCGACTTACAGTATTTTCAGCTTACTATGTGTTCATTGGGCTGTAACTTCATCATAAGTTGAAGAGTATCTGATTCTCACTCATTTCAGAACATTTGGGTCTTACCAAAAATAAACTCCCTACCCATTAGTAGTCACCCCCAGCCCCTGCCAACCATCAGTCTATTTTCCGTCTCTATGGATTTGACTTTTCTGGGTATTTCATATAAATGAAATCATACAATATATAGTCTTCTGTGTCTAACTTCTTTCATTTAGTATAATGTCTTCAAGATTCATCCATGTCATAGCATGTATCAGTACTGCATTCCTTTTTATTGCCTAATACTATTCCATTGTATGGATAGACTGCATTTTATTTATCCATCCACCAGTTGATGGACATTTGCGTTGTTTCCACTTTTTTGCTATTATTTGCTATGGACACTTGTGTGCAGGCTTTTTGGTGGACATATGCTTTCATTTCTTTTGGGTAGTACTGTGTTCCTAGATTAGCATAAATGTCATGTGTTAAATTTTGAGAGAAAAAATAGTAGAAAAGTAAAGATGGCTCTTGGAATGGAATTTTTCATTTCTTCTTCAGCTTTCCTCTCATTCTGCCCCATTTTATTGACCTTCCTGTTTAGCTCTTTACTGGTATTTCTGCTTGTTTTCCTGCCTGCTTCTTGTTCCTGCCAGGGATGCTGTGGGGAAAGGAACCATTTACTGAGTAACACTGAAGTGCTAAGTACTGCACATTTAACTCCATAACAACCTTATGAGGTTAGTGCTGTTAAACCCATTTAAAAATGAGGAAACTGAGGTTCTGAGAGTATAAGCAATGTGTTCAAAGTCATCCAGCAATTAAGAGGCAGAAATGAGATGAGCTCCCTCTACCTGATTCCAAAGCCCCTGCTCTTTCCATAGGCTGTCTCCCAAATGAAGCATTTATTGAAGTTCAGAGGACAGATCTTGCTTCTCACTTGGTAGATGTATGTATGAAATGAGAAAAAAAGAAGTGAAAGATGGTGCCAGGATTTTGATGAGCCTATGGGAATGGGGTATGTAGGAGGTGGAGGGAATGGTAGGTATCATAGCTGAGATATTGAATACAAAAGTAGAACCTGGTTTGGGGAAGGAAGGGATTGGTGAATATTCAGTTTGGGACATATGGAATTTTAGGGAATCATTTATTCAGCTGATATTTGAGTGTCTTCTCTATGCCAAGCACAGATGCTGAAATTACACTGAAGAACAATATAGTTGTGGTCCCTGCCCCTAATGGAGATTGTAGGGCAGACAGACAAAAACAATTACAATCAAGTGTAATGGGTGCCAGAAGAGAGGAGGAGAACTTAATTCAGGCATCTGGTGAAAGTGATTCTTTAAGGCTCTGAGGTTAGTAGAAAGAAATTCAAAATGGAAACAACTTAAGGTACAAATGGGGGTATAGAATTACCAGAGACAGATACAGGAAAAGATTTAGGAGTCATTCATAGGAAAGTAAAGAGTTGGTAACACTGTTTTCTTCCACTTTCCCCCTTTCTGCAGGGGAAAAATAGAATTGCCTACAGCCACATGGAACATTTGGTAGTTACCTGACTCCCATCCTTCATTGCCACCAGGCCTTTCAACATGTCTTGCCCTTTTCCTGGAGTTCTCACTCCCATCCCTTTTGTCTAGCCAACTCCTGCCTATCTTCATTATCATTTTCCAGAAAGCCTACTATGACCCCATGTTCCATGTCCCCTCTGTCTCCTGGGCCTACTGATCACACTGTCCTATTAATTGTGAGTACCCTAAGAGCAGGGACATGTTCATCAACCTGAGTATCCCCACACATACTGACACATAGTAGGATGGATGCACGAATGCACGAATGAAACAAAAAGGACCAAATCATGAGAAAGATCTGCATCTTTTGAACAAGAGGAGGAGCCTTCATCACTTTGTAGAGAGAGGGGTTAGTTGTCAGTCTAATTCAGTGGTTCTTAGCCAGGGGTGATTTTTGCCTCCCCAGGGAACATTTGATAGTGTCTGGAGATATTTTTCTTTGCCACAATTGGCTAGGGATATCTACTGGCATCTAGTGGATAGAGGCCAAGGGCAATGGTAAACATCCTACAGTGCACAGGAGAGTCCCCCATAACAAACAGTTATCCAGTCCAAAAATGTTAATAGTGCTGAGGTTGAGAAATCCTGGTCTAATCTGGTTTAGCTCTATCTTACCTAAAGCAGTGTTCTCAAAGTATGGCTCCTAGCAGTGGCAGCATCACTTGAGAACTGTTAAAAAAGGAAAATCCTAGAGTCCCACCCCAAACTTACTGAAGGAGAAACTCTGGGAGTGGGGCCCAACACTCTGTTTTAACAAGCCCTCCAGGGGATTTTCATGTGGGCTAAAGTTTGAGATCTGTACTCCTAAAGTAAAAAAGCTGGTTGGTAACAGGGCCAGCACCAGAGCCCCAAGAGAAGCCAGTATAGGAATGGCCAAGGAATAATGTTAGAAAAATCCACAGGAAATGATGGTTTCCAGGGTGAAGTGATCATTGGTATCAAATATTTCTGAAGAGTTGCTAAATATGAGAACAGGCGAAGGGAGGGGAGACTGCCACTAATAGTTAAGACTCCTGAAATGGAAGGCGGCAAGGATGATGTCCTTACCAAGTGACAGGTTTGAGTAGGGAGGGCCCGAAAGCTTTTAGTTTGTAGTTATCTATGCAAAAGAACTGCTTTTTAAATTTATATTTAATGTTAGACATGGGGGAATAACTCGCCAGGACTCTCATCTCTCTAAAGCAGCAGCTCTTATTATTTTTGTGTTTTCTTCCAGGCTTTGTCTATATACATAACTATTTTTACAGTGGAGTGTTCTGCTGTTGCGATAAATACCAAGGCGTTTTCAAAGGTTTTTTTTTTTTTTTGAGACAGAGTCTCACTGTGTTGCCCGGGCTAGAGTGCCGTGGCGTCATCCTAGCTCACAGCAACCTCAAATTCCTGGGCTCAAGCGATCCTCCTGCCTCAGCCTCCCGAGTAGCTGAGACTACAGGCATGCGCCACCATGCCAGGCTAATTTTTTCTATATATTTTTAGTTGTCCAATTAATTTCTTTCTAATTTTAGTAGAGACGGGGTCTCGCTCTTGCTCAGGCTGGTTTCAAACTCCTGAGCTCAAACAATCCACCTGCCTTGGCCTATTTTCAAAGGTTTTGATAGACCTGTAGGCAGCATGTGCTAGAGCAGCAAAGATAAACTTGATCACATTGTGAGTTTGTTCTGCTTGGGGGGAGGGTTGTTTGGTGGAATTTGAGGTTCTAGGAAAAGCAAGGCAGATGCACTTAGGCTAATTTTGGTTATCTGAGAAGAACATAATAAAAAAAAAAAACTTCAAAACAGAAATTTTTTTAAGCCTCATTAAGGAAGCCAAGGACATAGATAAGACAATGTGAAAGGAAAGATATCTTTTAGGAGAAAAAGCTCGCATCATAAATAGTAGATACCCAAAGTGGTATTTCAGAGCCGCCCTATGGAGTCCCTATATTTTATTTGGATTGTTCATTTGGATTAGATCATTTTCTAAAGAAGCTCTTTATTGAGTGGAAGTTGGGGAGTGTGGAGGGATTTTAAAGCATGTCTGTTTTGGGGGAGGGGGGATTGAAATAGGAGCTGAGGTTAAGGATTTGTTTCCTTTATAAATTGAGTATGTTAGGGAACATTTCCCTAACATTGAATATGCACTTTTAAAAAAAGCAGTTATTGTGCATTGAGGACGTTTTTTTTCCTCTTTTTAAAACTTCATGAATGTATGTGTGTCAAGCACAGTGCAGTGCAACTAAGCACACTTCACAACTTAAGGAAATTGTGTATCCTTAGTTTGTGGATGAGGAAATTGAGGCTCAAAGAAGTGAAACAATATGGCCAGAGTCCAACATCAAATAAGTGTCAGGGCTAGAATTCTAAACCCTGGTATGTTTCTCTCCAAGTCTGTTGTAATTTCCACAGCGACATAGTTGTCATATGTGATCAGATTCTTAGAGGTATAGGAGCTTCCTTCATTCCTCTTCTTGTTAGAGTAAATCAGTGGTTGTTACCATGACCCGAGGTTGTACATCAGGACCATAAGGGGACTTTTCCAAAATATCTGTGTCCACACTCCCCCAATAGAGGATCTATAGAGGGAGACAAAAAAAAAAAAAATACCCACCCTCCACCATCTCCTAGTGCTCTTCTTTTTTCCCCCAGAATCCCAGGCTGTACACAGGCTGATTTTAGAGTTGTAGAACAGGTGGTGGGCAGGGCTGGGCCAGCCAGCAGCAGCAAGCCAATTCAGCTGCTGGTGACAGCTGCTCCTCTCCAGTTGTTCATAACTAGCTGTCTCAATCACCTGGGAGAGGGACAGGGCGCAAAAGGGTCTTTTGTCGCCATGGGCAACTGGAGTCAAGCTGCCTGCGTTCAGATTTTATCTCTGTTGCAAACCAACGGTGTGACCTTGGGTCAGCTGATCTCTTAAATTCCCCAAGAAACAGAATAAAGTAGTGGGTACGAGAAAGGACTTTGAGATCTGAGGCAAATGAGTTTAAGCTCCAGCTTTACAACTTTTACTGATGTCTACCCAGGGTAGACTTCATGGGCATGCGACCTGTGCAGTCACACAGGGCTGGGCACTTGGAAGGGCCTGCTTGTGCAGGGTTTAATAATCTGCTGGTGCTGTCTTTGAAATTCTTAATAATTTTTGAACAAGTGACCTCAGAGTTTCATTTTGCACTGGGCCCTACAAATTATGTAGCTTGTTCCATGTTACTCTTGGGAAAATACTTAACTGCTCTGAATCAGTTTCCTCAACTGGGGGAATTGTACCGAGACTTATATGAGAGAATGCATGTAAAGCACTTGGCGCAGAGTACAGGCCCAGTTGACGTTAGCCATCATTAACTTGGCCTCGGGCCTCAGTGTCTTCATCTGAAAAATAAAAGGGCTAGATTAGAACATGTCCAAGATTTCCTCTACAAATACAATGTACCTACAAAATTCGCTGACCCTAAACAATAGGAAAATACTTTGAAAAACCAGTGGTTGCTCTTTAAATGTAAGGGTTCATTTCCTTTTTTTATAATGTTGCTTGTTTTTAACATGTCCACATTGTCTCTGCTTGTAGCCACTACCTGTTAGTTTTGAAGTCTCCTTTGAAAATTCTTACAGAATGATTTTAACTCCTATTTAATCTACTTTAAGTGTTCCCTTTATTTAGTGAATATAGTATGTTGAGAGGTAGATTTGGCCTGGAGACTCTCCCAACAGGGTAGATATTTTTTTAAACCAACGTGGAAGATAAAGGTAGGAGCAAAGTGTGTGTGGAAAGATGGGGGATTGCCAGAGGGAATAGCAACATTATGAGAGTGTTCATGGTTTTGTTTTAAATGCATCACTGGAGATATATAGAGAGGTCCAGTGGGGGCAGCACAAGCCCCACAAAGGTGAGGAAGAAGATGATAGAAACACAGGTTAGGGCCAACTTTGGAGAGGATGGAGGGGGGGAAATGTCATCCTCTGAAACAAGCAAAAATAGGTTGAGGACACTATAAATTTTTTCTTTATGCTGAAATACCTTAAAAGAAAAGAAGGCAATATCTTCCCCCAAAAGTACCGACTATTTCTACAACTCTGTATTCTTGTTTTTTTTTTTTTTTACCAAAAAGATATTTGTGTTCTTCCTTTATTTTACTAATAGTAAAGTTGTGCCTACAGCCCACCCCCTCCCAAACACACCCTCACCGTAGGCACACATTGATCGTTTTTCACTTTCGATGGCTAGAATGTAGTTCTTCACTAATATATAATACTAAAGTAATCATTAACTAATTTTGAAGCATTTGGGAAGCAGATGATTTCTTTGAAAGAATGAACTTGTCCATAATTCTCATATATTACTTGTTCTGTATATCACAGCATAGTTCTGAAGCTTTTTGCCTGCCTTGAATCATTTCTGTCCATTCTTTCTACTTAACAAAATGTAATTCATTTTTGGCCAATCAGCCTACTCAGCTTGTTTGGCAGTGTCTTCATGAATTTAAAAATTTTCCACCAGTATTAGGTAAACTTTCAGTTGATTGATTGGTTGACTGACTGGTTTTAATTGACAGATAAAAATTGCATGTATTTATCTTGTACAACAGAATGTTTTGAAATATGTATACATTGTAGAATGACTAAATTGAGCTAATGAACCTATATGTTTCCTCATATACTAATTTTTTGTGGTGAGAACCCTTAAAATACATTGTCGGTGATTTTTAAGAATACAGTACATTATTAACTACAGTCACCATGTTGTACAATAGATCTCTTGAACTTACTCCTCCTATCTAGCTGGAATTTTGTATCCTTTGACTAATGTGGTTTAAAAAAAAATTTGGCTTCCCTGCTGGATTTACCTCTTTAGCTATACTTTCTCTATTTTTTCTATAGTTCTTTCATATTGAAGCAACTTTACTTTTATAAATACTATTATAATTAGTCACATTAAAGGTCTAGTAATGTCTAATGTATTTAGGGTTAAAGATACAAATATTCCTATGATTGTTAGAATGCTGAATTAATTATATGTTTGTATATGTTTCCTTAGTTTTATACTACAGTGTTAAAAATAACATTTAAAATCTAATGTACTTTTAGGAATACCTAACAAAGTTCAGCGGTTGCTTCAACTCTGCTGAA
Source organism: Avahi laniger (assembly GCA_963575035.1). Lineage (NCBI taxonomy): Eukaryota > Metazoa > Chordata > Mammalia > Primates > Indriidae > Avahi > Avahi laniger. The sequence goes on from CAUYSK010069894.1 coordinate 28,421, forward strand.
AGCTTTGTTTTTCTTAATACATAGGCTTTCGTGAAACACAGTAATTTAAAACAACCCAAAATGCTTCTTTAAAAGTATGTTTTAAATACTGTAAAATCACCAGAAAGTATACAAAAACTATTTATGGATAAAGAAACTTGTGATTGGAAATATTAATTTTCAACCAGATTTCCAAAGGCATTTTTATTTAGTGGCTGAAATAAAATCGGGAAAAAATTATGAAAGATTGCCAAATGAATAGATTAGGCATAAATGACTAAAAAAGAATCTGAAATTTTTAAAAAATCTGATAGGAACTGAAATGCTGAAAACATGCATTGAAAGTTACAAAACTGCCCTAGTAATGCATGGAAATGACCAGTATGTGACTGAAAATACAGATTTTTCTCCAGTGTTTGTTGCTTTGACTAAGTCACATAGAACCAATAGAGTAGTATATTCTTAAAAACTGGTATCACTTTTCAGGAGAATGAAATATGGATGTAATGTCGAGTTTTATTATGAAGTTAATAGGTATGCAGCGCTTTTATTGCTGATGAGGCTGAACATTTTTCAGTGTTCCTTTCTTGTTGACATAATATTTTTAAATCTTTTAGCCATGTATTTAGAGGAAAGTAGTATTAACTATAAGTTTATATCAGAAACTTTATTATTTTCTATATTAAGTCCTTTATCAAAATGGTATTGCTTTCCTTTTAAATTTGTAAATTTTAAATGTACTTCCTTTTTATTTAGTCATATTCATCATGGTGGGTGATCATTTCTTTTTTTGCTTTGGTATTAATAAAATTCTCTCACACATTGAGTATAAATGCACCATTCCATTTTCTTATAGTTTTTCATAATTAAAAAAGTTTGAATACTTGACTCATTTGGAATGAATTTTAATCGTTTCCCCGATAGCATTTATTAAAAGTTTCTTTCCCCAATGAGCCATCATTTCTCCATGCTATAATCCAAAGACATTGTGTGAATTCTTTTTCCACTATCCATTCTCACACATAGCTGAAGTTGCTTGAATCCTATTCTAATTTATGGTTTCATGGTTAGTGCATTCCTTTGTCTCTGAGCCTTATGCACATCTTTTTTTACTTTTTAATCTGGAAACTCAACCCTTGTACTACACCCCAACCAAAAAAAAAAAAAAAAAAAAGATAAAACAAACAAACAATTGCTTGAAATTGCAACAAAATATGACAGTAGTATTTTATTTAATT
>CAUYSK010069895.1:0-95855 GCA_963575035.1 Avahi laniger
GTGGAACTGAGAATCCAAAAGATTCTTGCAACCATGTGGTCAAATGTGCAGTGGCCAAAAGCTGAAATTTTTGTAGGAAACTTGTGGTTTTTTTGTTTGTTTGTTTGTTTGTTTTTGAGACAGAGTCTCACTTTGTTGCCCTGGCTAGAGTGAGTGCCGTGGCGTCAGCCTAGCTCACAGCAACCTCACACTCCAGGGCTTAAGCGATCCTTCTGCCTCAGCCTCCCAAGTAGCTGGGACTACAGGCATGTGCCACCATGCCCGGCTAATTTTTTCTATATATTTTTAGCTGTCCAATTAATTTCTTTCTATTTTTTGTAGAGACGGAGTCTCGCTCTTGTTCAGGCTGGTCTCGAACTCCTGAGCTCAAACAATCTGCCCGCCTCTGCCTCCCGGAGTGCTAGGATTACAGGCGTGAGCCACCGCGCCCGGCCTGGAAATTTGTGTTTTAAGCATATATCTTTGTCCTTGGAAAACTTTTAGCAGCCTAGGTTAATTTCTCAACAAATGCATTCCCTTGTATTCTTTTCCCGGCCTAAGAATTTGTTTGTTAATTATTTAAAATAAAATAAAAAGGAAATCCAAGTAGCCTTCTCTTCCTTTGATTAGAAAATTCCAAGGAATTCTAGTCCTGGGAAGAGATGGAGGCACTTTGGAGGCTCAGCACCAGCCGCACCAGCTCTGTGTGTGGCAGCTCCGATGCAGCAGTGTGGCACAATGACAATGCTTCTCAGGTCCCATGACCTCACTCCACTGGTGCCTCTCCAGTGGGGCTACCAGGGCTTCAGCGGCAGCATTTTAAGGAAGAAAGAAAATTATTTGAATGGAGGACTTTATAGTTTATGCAGAAAAAAAAAATTGGAAGCTGAAGAACAACTTTGAAAAATACACAAGAACAATGGACTTTACCCTCTAATAAAAAGGAACAAATTACTGATACATGCAAAAACACGAATGAATCTCAAAGGTATTAGGCTCAGTGGGAGAAGCCAGACCCAAAAGGTTACAGGCTGTACTACTCCGTTCACCTGATGTTCTGGAAAGGCAAAGCTACAGGGACACAGACCAGATCAGGGCTTGCGGGGAGCGGGCTGAGGGTAGGGGTTGACTGTAAAAGGGTGCAGGGAATTTGGGGGCTGATGGAGCTGTTTTGTGTCTTGACTGTGGTGTTATCACAAAACTGTTAAAACTCATCAAATTGTACACTTAAAAGTGTGAGTTCACTGTACACAAATTATACCTCACCAAACCTCTCTCACGCATATTCACTCATGGTGATCCTGCTAGAGGTGGTTAGAGTCAGGATCTGTGGGGGTGTCTAGGACATGGCCACGTGGATTTTGCCTGCGTTGTGCATTTCGTTCTGTGGCGGATTTTGTTTGTAGAAAGAGTTCTGCTGCTAAAAACATTTGGAAACCACGGGCTCAGACTAATGCCAGTAAGGGGCAGCTGAAGTTTCTTACAAGACCAACGCCTCTCTTTGCTTTTTTTTTCAGATGTATCTTACTAAGAGACAAAAACCAAAAGAAGAAAAAAACAGACTGTGTACTTTTACTTTCCCTGAGTAACCCCAGAAGTGTTCTCTTTCCTTAGAATTTAGTCTTAATAAGAACTCTGTGCTCTCTAAATTTAGGACTGAAGGTATGGCATAAGCCATCTATCTGTGCCAGCTTAGAAGGGCCACCTAAGTGGTGCCCCTCAGGGTGAACAGGTGCAAGTCAGCGATGCTTTTAACCTCAAAGGAGCACCTGACAGGCTTTATTGGCCCCCAAGCAGCAATGGTAGGACAGCAATAAAAGCACTTTGGAAAGTTTTGCAAGCCTGGGAAGCTGACTGAATAAATCACCCCTGAAGCTGTGGTTTGGCTCCAGGAGCCAGACAGCTCTCCTGGATTCAGGGTTGTGCAATGCTGCCATCTGAACACCCTTCAGTCGGGCCAGCCCGCTCACCCTTTCGCCACCGTCCCCACCGCTGCCACTGCTTTCCGCCCAAACTTCTCACAGTTGCCTGAAGGTGTTAAAGTTTATGAAAACTGTCAGGGTTTGCTGACACACATTGGGACTAAGGGTGTTCATTGGAAGATGTGAAATTCCTTCTTTCCAGCCTCTCTACTTCCTATCACATGTGCAGGTCGCTGTGTGCTCAATCGTCCTCTGACGCCCAGAGCTCCCATGTGGCCCATCCCCACCTGGACACACACCTCGTACTCGGGAACCTTCCCTGACCTGACTCCACCTCCACCCTCCCAGACTTGCTACCAGGCCTCTGGAAGTCGCTATCTGATCCCAACTCCCGTGCGGTGGCCTCTTTGTCATGGCTCCCTCTCTTCCCAGACGCCAGTGTCAGCTCCTCTCCCGTCCTCTCCAGGTCTGGAGGTGTAACAGTGTCCCTCTGTTGCCAGTTCCTGGATACTTCACCACCTTTACTGCTTTCCTAATCCTGCCCACACTACGTAAATAGTCCTTTCATTACATTTCTTCACTGAATCCCTTGGATGGTTTAATCTGATTTCTGTTAGGATAGCAACCATCACAATTCCCTGCCCCCAATCCTACAATGACTTCTCAGTGTCCTAAAGATAAAATCCAAACTCCTTTATGCCCTTCCTGCCTGACTTCATCTCCCGCCACTCTCCCCTTCGCCACCAGGCTGCGTTCTGTCCCAGCTCGCTCCCCTTTGGTGCCGTTTGCACCTGCTGCCCCGTCTGGATCGCTCTCCGTGTGCTGGTGCTGCCTCGTTCTCAGCATTGCGGTGGTACGTCCAGTGCCTCCTCTTCAGAAAGGCCTTTCTTGGCTTCTCTAAGTAAAGTAGCCCTCCTTCCCTAGACACTCCCCATCCATCCCATTACCCTAGTTTGCCTTTTTAAAAGACTTTATCACTGTCTAAAATTACATAAATTATATTGGCAAACATGTTTTTGTCTGCTCCACACTGACATAAGCTCCAAGGAGACCAGGCCTTTGTCTTATCTTATTTACTACTATGTCGGTCAGAGCTACAGCAAAAAGAAATGATGGCACGCTCAAACTGAGCCAAAAGTGTTTCATAAAGGAACCATTTAGAGAGATGAGGGCAACAAGGGATGGTGCAATACCTTAGGGCTAGTAACAGCAGGTTAATCAGAGGGTTCGCTTGAAGCCGCCCGATGGGCTATGACCTTTAGTCGCAAACCCACTGCAACCTGGCAGGGAGGCAGGTTCACTGGTCATGCACCTTCCTCCCAACCTTCCAGTCTGCCAGGGATTCCCATTATCTAACAGGAAGGCGGAGCGCAAAGGAGTTGATGCAGTCCATACAGGTGGGCCTCCAGGGCAAGGAGCAGAGTGCCTCTCCAGAAGCGTAGCATCATCTTCACTGGGCTCAAGAAGCTGCTCAGCACCAGGCCCACCACCATGGACAGCCCCCGGTAGCACTAATCGCCTAGACTCATGCAAAATGGCAGCCCTGCCTGGCAGTAGGAGCTCACAAAAGGAGACATGCAATGAACCCATGAATTCCCATGGGTTTGGCTCCCGTTTCTGGGGACTGGTTAAGGGAAAATTCATTCCCTCCCTGACACAGGGCAATCAGGACAGGTGATGATTCCTCCATGGTAGGCTTCTTCAAAGGGTTTCCAGGACCTCAGTCATGACCCTGTAAGACAGAGAGAAACAATTCCTGAGACTAGTAGGCTTTTACATTCTGTGCCAAGGACATTTCTGGAGTTGAAGAACAATCTCTATTTATGAGCAGCATGGAAACAGGAGTTTGTTTTGCACTGTGTATGGATGCAGAGAGGAATCAGGTAGCAGGCTGGCAACACTTCCCATATTTTCAAAGAGTGCAGAGCTCCCCAGGTAGATACAAAATCATCTATCTACAGGATTAGTGGCTGAATGAGGAAGAAGCCAAGTCACTATACACTGCTGCCATCAACTTTCAGCAAGGTGTGGCGTTACTACGGTGACATGTGTGGAGGAGGTATATCTAAATGGATTATTAATCAGAAATCCCCCTTGAGTGTCTGCTAGGTATGGGAAGTGGGGAGAATCCACAGCGATGTGAAGATAGACGTCTTGCCTTTAATAATCAGCAACGAGAGGAGCTACAGATGCATGATTGAGAACCAATCGCAAGGGGTTATGTTACACTGTGAAGGGTGGAGTGGGAGCCACTTGTCAAAAGGGTTTGAACATTAAGCTATAGAATAGTATGATGTGATGAAAATTGCTGCCAGAAGAATTTTCCCCGCTTTCTCAGTGTAGGACAGGTGGGAAGAGGAGGCGGCTTGGGACGGCTGTGAAATGCAGAGGCTGGGGTAGATGGGACAGACTGCCAGGATGTACTACATCCTACAGTCTCCCTGAGTATGTCTGATGGTGAGACGGTGTCATCCCGTAAACACTACGGAGCCGTAAACAGCTGTGAGCTCTCTGCAGCTGTGTTTACCTGGTAAATTTAATTTCCCAGCACACCTTTCCATTGGATTCATCCTGTATTATTTGGATGACATAATGTCATTGCCTTCAATTGGTTTGCATTGTCTTTGTTACAAAAGGAAAATGAATCCCTGGCACGTGTTAATTGCTGGTAGGAACTCTGGCTTCTCAGATGGGAAGCTGCTGCATGCTTGTTGACTGATGACACACTGATCCACCAAAAAGGAATAAAACCAGCAAGTACGTGTCCTCCCAGGGGCTTTTTAACTTCAAGCCTATAATGCAGAAGTTTATCCTTTCCTTCCATAAATCACTCTGAGGCACCAGCTGATAACAGATTAAGAAGTTCACCTTCTATATGAAATTTGCCTTTGATAGGGGGGTCTTTATTTATACAAAATTTATGGAGCTTTTACTAAGTGCCAGGCTCTGTGCTAGGTATGGCAGATATAAAGATACCCCTCAAGGAGCTCACAGCCTGGGTGAGGGGAAGGGAGAGACAGAGCAACGCTGTGACAGTGAGAATTCCAGGGTGTTGGGGGACCTAACGGAGAGGCTGCCGACCTAGACCGGGGCTAGGGGTGGTCAGGAAAGTGTTGTGGTGTCTCCCATTTGCCTCTCCAGGTCTGCTCTCCACCCTGCCTTGTGCCCTGGGGGCTGACTTGCAGGGACTTCATCAATGGCTCCTATGCATGGTGCTTCTGGTTGGATTTAGCCAATGGGGAGCTCCAGCAAAAGAAGAGCCAGAGGGAGGAGAGTACGGCTGGGATGCTAATTCTCCGGGACTCCTCCTTTCAGGATCATTGCAGACTGGCTGTATCCCCTATGGAAGGATGCAGCTCCTGCTGAGGGGCCCTCTCCACAAGACCCTTTCCTGTGGGTTCTAGTAACCTTTTCTCCCCAAGACCTTCCCAGCCTCTGGGGGTGTTCACAGTACTACTGGCCATGGGGCACTGCGCCATCGCTTTTTGGTTCCCTTAAACTCTGCTCTCAGCTTTATAACTAGTCCCTTTAATAATTCTCCCTAATTATCCAGTGATAATGTGCCATCCATTTCCTCCTGGATCCTGATGGTCATGGAAACTCTCTAGGGAGAGGTGATGCCTGAACTGAGTGTGGAATGGCGAGCAGTTATTTGGGTGAAAAAAGAGGAAAAGATTCAATGAGAAGCAACAAGCAGCCAGTGCAAAAACATGGAGGCAAGATCAGGGACTGGACCTGTTCTTCTTTCTATCCTGGCACACTGACGGAGCAGGGCATACGGCAGGTGCCCAATTATGTTTATTGACTAATGAATGAGATGCAATTAATTCACTAGGAACAGTGAGCAAAGGGGAGAAAAGAGAAGGAATATGAGGTTAGCATGGAGGCAAGCAGGATCCAGATGAGAATGGACCCGATAAGCCAGGCTGGGTAGTACAGGAGTTATCTTGAGGACAACTGGGAGCCATGGAGAGTCCCAGGCAGGGGCAAGGACCAGGTCAGATGTGCATCTCATGAGGCTCTCTAGCAGCATCAGTGAGTCAGACAACAATGGAAGACCAAGATTGCAACGATGGGGGCAGGAGGAATGCCAGCCTTTGCCAAGGCAGGGCAGGATGAACAAGGAAAAAGAGAGAGATCCCAAATGGAAAATTCTTTGAGTCCAGGGAATGAATAACTGTGGCTTGTGGAAGACAGTCACAATATATTGCTGAATATAAACGTATAACAATGTATAAAAGCGTACACATAACACACTCTCCTTCTTAAAAAATTAAAAACATATTTTACTTTTAAGTCCAGGAGGGATATACCTTAAAATATCAGCAGTAATTCTGGGATGTTGAAAATACAGACACTTTTTACTTCTTTAAATTTTCCTTTCTAGTCTTCTCCTTGTTCTTGTTTTTAAAATTATAAGCATGTATTCTTTTCTAACAGCAAAAAATTTTTTCAGACAGAAGCAGAGAGAGATGAGTGAAATTCTGGGCAGGGATTTGTCCATCTTTAAAACGTAGAGCTTTCGATGATAAGTTGGGCATTCCTGATCTGAAAATTCAAAATATGAAATGCTCCAAAACTTTTTGAGCACTGACAAGATGCCACAAGTGGAAAATTCCACACCTGACCTCACGTGACAAATTGCAGCCAAAACACAGTCAAAACTTTTGTTTCATGCACAGTATTATTAAAAACATTGTAAAAAATTATCTTCAGGCTATGTGTATAAGGTATATATGAAACATAAATTTTGTGTTTACATGTGGGTCCTATGCCCAAGATATCTCATTATGAATATGCAAATATTCCAAAATCCTAAAAAATAAAAAATCTGAAACACTTCTGGTCCCAAGCATTTCCGATAAGGGATACTCAACCTGTTCTTATCAAACCTAAGTCCACAGAACATGAGAAGCCTGAAAACTTGACTTGTAGCTTAAGAGTTAAGAGCACAGGCCTTGGAATCAGACAAAGGTTGAAGCTTTACAAGGGCAGGTACTTTGATTGCTCACTGCTGTTTCCCCAGCGTCCAGGACAGTGCCTGGCCCTCATCAGAAGCTCAAGAAATACTTGTGCAATGAATGAAACCGAAGTTCCACCACTGACTAGCTGTATGACTGTGAGCATGTTAGTTCATCTCTCTACGCCTTGATGACCTTTTCTCTAAACTAGAGAAGAATAACAGTAACTAACACAGAGACGGTGTGATAATTACAGGAGATAATACACATAAGCAGAATGTTTGGACTAGAGTAAGCTCTCAACGAACAGTGCAAAAGTAAACAGTCATGGCCAACTCTAAATGAAGACTTTCCCACTAGAATTTCATTTCTTTGTCCTTAGCTTTCAAAACACAGATGGACACTATCCATCAGGCAAGTGCCTATGGCCCATGAAAATGTTTTCTTTCTAAAAAAATCAGAAGAAAAAGGAATATAATAATAATGAATATGTAATAATAAACCCAGCCTAGTTTATAGTCACCATTATACCAGTATGGTTGTAAAATATAATTTTAAATTTTTGTTTTTAATGGCAGAAAGGCTCCATGAAGGCAAAGGTACCTAGGGCCCACAAAAGTCTTGTGTCCCTGTTTCTCTCATCATCTTATTTTTATCATTCCAATAGATAATTTTATTCAAAACCTTATACATTAAGCTGCTACTATGAGTCAGATACTGTGCTGTACCAAACAAAATGTAAAGAAAACTGAGAGGGCTCTGAATTCAGGGTGCTCACCAGGCACGGTGGTAGGTAATAGAGAGGCCATGCGGGACAGCGATAACGAGATGGAATCATCCAGGGGGACGTATTGTTTCCTCAAAAAGCTGATGATGCAGGTGAATGGGAAGTTCCTAACACATGATCTCAGCATGACGAACTCTGTGTATCAGGAGGAGGGTGACACAGCATTGTGGTATCGTATTATTTTTCAAGACAGGAGCCTGAAGCTAAAAAAAAAGTTTTGTTTTTTTTTAATATATAGATGACAAGACATGGATCGGTAGAGGTACGGTTTTTCTTCTTGACATGTATAATGTATCATGTCGAAAATAATCTTGATTTTGCTAAAACACCTAATATATAAGTTCCAAAAGAAAAATAGTAGTAATGTATAAAATGTGAAGATATCAGTGGGTTTTACTTCATAAATATCCAGATAAAATTTCAACCATTTGGAGAAAGAGGAAAACAGAAGGAAATTATCATAATATTGCAATAAGTGTTCTGCCGACTTGGGGATGGGGCGCCATCAAAACCTGGCTATAACTTATTTATGGGGGAGGGAATTGTGAGTTATTTTTATTTACTTTTTATTTTTATATTTTGCTTATCTCTCTATATTCTTTTGCTTTTACAATGAACACCTGAAATTTTATTTCTAAAAGTCAATACAGTTTTCTAAACTCAACTATGCAAGTTATAATGTCACACATTGAGGACTGAAAAACTGGAAATAAGCTAAGTGCTCATCAATACGAGATTGATTATATTTTAGTCTAGCTTTAAACAGTCTTTAAAAATTATTATTTAGATCAGATTTATTGATATGGAAAACATTCCCAATATATTGTTGAATATAGTGTATTAAAATATATAAAAGAGTACACATGACATAATTTCCCTTTTAAAAAATTAAAAATACCTTTTTTAAGGCCAGAAGTGATATACATTAAAATCTCAGCACTAATTTTGGGTTGTTGAAAATACAGGTAACTTTTCTTTTTCTTCTATATCTTCCTTTCTAGTTTTCTCTTTAAAAAAACAAACAAACAAACAGACAAAAAAACTACGAGCATGTATTCTCTTCTAAGTAGGAAACATTTCCTCTGAACATTTCTCTAATTGAAATCCAATGTGATTTTAAAAGGAGGAACAAAAAAATGCCATTGCCACAAATTTGACATCTCCAAGATTTATCCAATCATTTTCCCATCCAACCTGCTTCTCTTTCCCGATCTACTTATTGGGACCATTCTTGAGTTCCTAAGCTCAGCACTTGTTTCCCAAATCAAGCTGCAGTGAACTGCGGTGGCTGTAATGGCCTCCCCAGTGGCAAAGGTGAGGCTCTATTTAGGATGGACTAAGGGAAGGGCATTTCTGATAGGGGGCACAGCATGAACAAAGACTGGGAGATCACGGTATGTGAGGAGACCCTACTGGGTGAGGGCAGAGTGTGAGAACAGTAGGAAGTAGGATAACGTGGGCCACGTTAGAGGATCTTGAATATCTGACGGTGGGGTCCTCAGTTCATCCAGGAAGAGAAGAGGCCATTGAGGTTTTGAGCAGCAAAATGACCAGGGGTAACTGGAATTTTAGGAAGACTCATCTGAGGGCTGAAAGCAAAAAGATCAGTGTCACTGCTGCTGCTCACATCTGGGAGAAGAGTCTGGATGAAGGCAGCAGCAGTGTAAGAGGAAAACATGACAAATAAGAGACCTTCCAAAGGAAAAAAAAATATTTACTATTTGGACTGAGGATGTCTGCCTGCAGGGAGTATGCCTGCAGGCTTGTCCCCACTCCAGGGAGACGCACCCCCTTGGCCTCTCAGACACAAACCTGTCACTCTTCCATCCCACAACGGCAATGGCCGTGAAGTCACCCACTGAGCCATCGAGCAGGGCTCAAGTGGTGGCCGTCTGTCCATAGGCACATCTGTCCAGATGCACCCCGGAACATCCCAGTGAGCAGGTGCTATGGCTGTATTCTCCTACCCAATGGAAAGAAAAGGAAAACCAAGACCAGGAACATTTAAGTGACTTGTTTAAAAGTCTCATGGCTATTAAGTGGCAAAGCCAGAACCAGGGAGGGAAACATACAGTTGAGCACCTACTGTGGATTAGTACCCACGAGTACCCATGGCCAGGTGCCCATTATGTTATACTTTACTGGGATTAATCCTCACAGTAGCCTTATGTGCTATTATTTGATAGATGAAGAAACTGAGGCTCGCAGAGATTAAGAATCTCTTCCAGAGCAGGCAGGATGATTCAGGATTGGGACTCAGGCATGTTTGATTCCAAAGCCCTGTGCTGCAGTTCACTGCTATGTGACAAGTCACACAGGACAGAGGAGAAAGTTAAAGACCACCAGGGGCAGTGAGCCAACCCAGTCAAATTATTGGATTGAATGAGTCCAGAATTTCCCATTTACTCTTGAGTATATATAAGGATAAAGTCTGTTCTTCCACTATTCGGCCCTGCAGTTTGGCCCGAACCTGTCTCCTCGAGGCTTTCTCTTCCCCTCCCTCCACACAGGCCTGTGTTCGAACACTCGCTGGTGCTTGGAACCACAGAAGGGCTCGACTTTTTTGATCATGGCAGAGAAGAACTCAGTGTTAGCAAACTGAAAGCAGAAATCCCAACTGTCAGAGAGAGATACTTACACTTTGTACAGTGCCGGTTTCCTTAAAAACCAAGCAGTCCTAACTAACCGTCTGTTGTAACTAATTAGGGGAATGTTCTTTGGACAGACAGACTCAGAAGCTTCTAACAGAAAAGTAAGCTCAGCCCTTTGGAACTTCTTCTTCTCCCTTACAGAACAGAAGTTCTCAACAGAATGCTTTGTGGCCAGGTTTCACCAGGGCCTTAAATAAAATTTCTTCAACGTGGAGAGATCAGTGGATAAAGAAAGCAAAAGAACTGCAAGCCACTCCAGAGTTCTGCTCATCTTTCTTGCTGGTTTCGTTCCTTTGCTGCCTTGTAGGGGAGGGCCGAGAAACTAAAAATGAATGGGGTTTGTAGGACCGTGTTCAGGTTTACACTGAAATGACAATTTGCTTCATTCCTCACCCGCATTTACCCAGTTTCCCAGAGATTCTTTTCATAATCCCAGAGTCCAGCCAACCAAAACATAAAAAAATAACCACAGCTAACATTTATATGATGTAAAATGAATCTGACTTGAGTGAAAGGTATTCTGCCCCAGTATAGGGGTTTTTGTATTCTTTTTGCACCCAGCCATGTACACATTATCAACATTTGTCTACACTTTTCCCATAAACCCAAGAGAAAGTTCTCTGTGACCTCCGAGAAGAAACATTTCGTTTTCTCACACCATGTCTCTGATTTGGCACTCACACCTACGCAGCCACAAGGAGAGACTAGAGGATGTAGAAAGAGTGTGTACCTTTAAGAAAATGTTGTTAGTGCTAATCTTGTTGTGCATATTCCTCTCTCTCCAGCTGGCTTGTCAAGACCCTGAGGGTAGGGACCATGCTCTGCACATCTCAGAGCCCCATATGGAGTCTAGTGTGTGGCAGGTATTCAACGAATAGGTTAGAAGTCACAGGCCGGGAGAGCAGGTCAGGGAGACAGCTAGGAGAAAGAAAAGCCAAACACGGAAAAACATCTACAACCTGAGAACAGGCTGCTCCTGCAGTGCCCATGATAACACTGACTTGGATCTGATTTTGCCACCGAGTTCCAGCGGTGCAGGAATAAAGCCCAAAGTGGTGTCAGGTGGCCGCAATGGGGAGATGAGGCTGCAGCCGCTTGGCAGCTTCTGAACTGGCCGGAGTGAAAGGAGAGAGGATTTAAAGTGAGTCTCACCTGCCGCTGCCTGCCAAGACCTGACATGCCTTGGAAACAATCCGTGAAGCTTCAACAATTACCAAAAGTCCTCAGCCCTTTGGTTGTTGGTGGCACTGATCTATGACATAGCCTCTAAGTCCTGGCGGGCTTGGAGAGGGCAGAAAGGACACTTGCCTGAGCCCAGAGATTTCTATATTTAAGACGGTTGTCTCAGCCTCTATTTTGGAAATAGTCTGTCACAATTAAACTGAGAGTCCTTCTCTGTGATGTTATTTCTTTGCAGTTGACACCCTGCATTGTAAAAGACATTTTTTTGTTCTTTGTTTCAAGAGGTAGCCCATCTGGATATTATTCCACATTTGTAGTAATGACTATAAAGCAGAACGATTATTTTATTTATATTTAAGCAAGAAGCCAGGGTCACAGATCTTTATCTTAAAGAGTACCATGCTTGTTGCAAAAACATGCAGCATCTTGTATGGTGGTTAGTGGTAAGGGCACCTCCAGAATTTCTATACCGGAGGGGTTTAGAGTGTCAATATGTTTGGAAACAGAAGAGGAGGACGGAAGCTGTATTTGTATGGCATCTTTCACAACATTGGGAAAACTGCAGTTGCTTGTATCAAACAGTGGACTGGGGCCTTCGGTCCTAAGATAAACCCACTCCCTCCTTCCCCTGAGTTGTCACGGCTTTTAGCCTAATCCTGCATTTCACCGTGATTCTCAGTCATTTCCCACTCCTCCCAAGGAAAATCTTGTTCGGCTTTAGCATTTTACTCTCAAATCAACTTGGCTGATTTTCAATATGTTTAACAATTTAAGTAGGTTTAATATGAGTTATCCTTGATTCCTCTCTTTTGAACCCACCTTCTGTTCTCCATCTCCCCAATCACCTCTCTCCTAGACTATTGTAAAAACCTCCCATCTCCCTCCCATTCGTCCTGTTGCCTGAAGAGACTCTCTTAATGCATATTTGTGTCACTCCCCTTCTTTAATAGTTCTCTGCAGTATCCAATCTGACTTCCTTAGCATGACATCTCTAGGCTTTTATGATCTGACCCCTGCCTGCCATTCTTAGAAAAATGAAAATAGTTCTTTCAGTTGTTGCAGAAGTTAACAATGTAATGAAGGCCTTTGTAAAGGGTCCCCATGATTAGGGCTTACTGAACACTCTGCAGCACTCTGCAGCTGCCCCCGATGACTTCCGCTTCCAGGGAGCAATCTCTGCCCGAGAAATAATGACCGTCATTGGATTCTGTCCAAAGATGAACTCTTAGGCTCTTCCCAAGGACAGTCCTAAGAAGAAGTGCGGGTTCAAATCAGGGAAGATTACATATGATATTCCTTTCTCACGTATATATCTTTAACTTGGCAGCAGGCAAAGGCTTATGAATATATTTTAGCATTCTGAAAGGTTTGAAGGGCTAAAATAAAAATAGCCAATCTAATTACCAGCACTGTTCAGAGCTGTTGACTTAAGAACAAGTCTATTAAACGATAAGAGAAAGATCTCCTTGTGGGCCCAATTGAGCCCCGATCTGCTGGAGTGTTGAGTTGTGCTAAAAGATTGCTTGTGTACTTTGCTTTGTACTTTGCAACTGGGGCCTGTGGGGGATGTTTTCTCTCTGGGCTTTGAGATCCATGTTAATGGCTTATTAAAGATGAGTAGAGTTTAGGGCAGGTAAACTCTGACACTGAGGGAGAGACCCCAGTTGACTTCAGAACCAGCCAAATTGGAAGGAGCCAGCCTTTGGCAAAATGCTCAAGAAGATGAGGTTTGCCTCGTGTGCCCTAGCCCCCGTTTTGGGGGCCCTATATGGCACCTCACCAGAGTGAGGTGGGGACAAGGTCCACATTATGAAATCATCAGACCTGGGTTCAAATCCCTTAAGATATATGGCCTAGAGCAGGGAGTGTCAAACCAAGTCCTGTAGGCCAACTCCAGTTTACCACCTGATGTGGTAAATAAAGTTTTATTGGAACACAGACACACTCATCACTGAGGTATTATCTATGACCACTTTTGTTCTATAATGGTAGATCTGAGTAGTCACAACAGAGACCAAACAGCTTTCAAAGATTAAAACATTTTCCTCTTGACCTTTTATAGAAAGAGTTTGCAGACCCCTGGCTTAGATCAAGTGACTTAACCTCAATTTCTTTATTTCTGGAATGCCAATAATAACATTCCAAAAGTTTTTATGATAATGCTAATAGGTGTTAAACAAAAAGAGATGAGTACATTTGGAAAACTCTTGGTTAAATAAGTATGTGTTCCTTTACTATAGGTCCTTTCAGAGTTTTTAAGAAGCCAATCAGGGAATCTGGCATGCATTTCCCAAATTAACCTAACCTTATTCTACTGTCATGGGATAATGTACAAGAGTTGTCTTCATACATACGTGCACGTTCCTCAGGGTAGACAAAACCTTCCCAAGGGATGCAGATAGTTTTAAAGGAACCAATTTCCAGATCTTAATTACCTATGTATTTTTTCATAAAACTGACCCACCTGAGAATAAGCCCTCCTTCCCAATCCTGTGGTCTTCTCCTCTTTATAAGAGAGAGTCTCACCACCCACTCACCCCAAATCTTACCATGGGGGCTTGCACTGGGGTCTGAGTACTCTGGATTACCTGCTCCTTTAATGATAAATCATGAAAAAAGATTTTTGTTAAGCCTGAAGCTTTGTACTAGTGAGGTGTTTAGGGTACACTGAGATGTTCTGAATTCAGAATAGCTAAGTGGTACAGGTTTGTGACACATTCTTTAACCTATGACTGGAATGTTTTTTCAAACTACCAAATTTTTCAAGATACATTGAAGAAAACCATTTTTACCCTGGGTAAAAATTCTACATCATTTCTTTCAGATTTTGTGCTCTTTATTCAATAAGCTAGTTAAAATTTATTTTATCACATCATATTATAAAATATTTCTACCAATTGTGATCAATCTCCACCTTTTTCTAAGTTATCAAATGTTTGATATTTTCTACTCCTATTAATTAAAAAAAGAATCTTTAAACTTATGATGAAAAAATTTAGATGTTAACTTAGAAATGTATAAAAGGGTATGTGACTTCTCAAAATTCTCTTTGGGCTGGGCGTGGTGGCTCACACCTATAATCCCAGCACTTTGGAAGGTCGAGGCAGGAGGATTGCTTAAGGCCAGGGGTTGAAGACCAGCCTGGGCAACATAGTAAGTCCCCATCTCTACAAATAAATAAAAAAATTAGCCAGGCATGGTGGCGCGCCACTGCACTCCAGCCTGGGTGACAGAGTGAGGCCCGATCTCTAAAAAAAAAATTTCTTAAAGAAAAAAGAAAAGAAATTCTCTTTGGATGTAAGTGAGCAAAAAAGTTTGGAGACTTGTCTCTTGCAGGACTAGTTTTCTCAACACTCTCTTTGAGAAATGTTAAATTAGAAAAGTATAGGAAGAGTCCATCAAGAGTCCTCACCGACCATACAGCAGCTATTGAATACTATCTGTTCTCTCCTCCTGGTCTCTGTCTCTGGCCCATCTGATCAATGTATTCATTCTTGGTCTTCTCTCTCCGAAACTCCAAACTTGCTTTTGGAAAGGGTTTGCTGAATTAATTTATACTAAGAGATGATTTAATCTAGGGTGCTTGCTCATGTATCACCCTGTGCTGGCGCTTTAACACTGGAGAAAGTATAAGGCAATGAAGAGGCATGGCAGGACCGGGCGCTTACCTATTAACATCAGGCCTCTGAGAGGGACGGCCGATGGGCACAGCTTGCCTTTCTAGGGGATGTTTCACTGGAGCCAGTGGTCGCTTCGCAAGAGCAGCCTCAGGGCCTGGCTCCATCCCTGATGACTGGGAGGCTGAAGCTGCACAGTGGCTTCCAGGCCCCAGGAGCACATTCCCTCTGAAAGGTCACCCAGGGAGCCGTCTACCAGAACACTTCTGTGCCTTCTCCCGGCACCACCCACGCTCAGCCAGCTTGTGGCATTTGGGGCTGTCTTACTTTCTCAGAAGTTAGAGAATAATCTGGAAAGGCCAATTTTGTGAGCTTTCTCAAACCTCTCAGATGTGTTCAGCAAAGCATTTAGCAGAGCACAAGAAATTCTGACCCACCACGCACCCTTTTAGGAAAGCCAAGAAAGCAAATCCAACCAAGGTGACCGCATTCTCTCCCTTCACCTTCTGAGCATCTTTACTGGCCTTGCACTGCTCCATGTTTGGTTTTGGTGGGGGCTGTTGCTTCCAAAGAGAGGCCACGACCCCAGGGGACTGCTCTCAGGTCATATTCCAAACCGCCATGTCCAGAAAAGCCTGGAGAAGTTATTTTCTAAAAGGCCTGATTCCTGAAATGAAAGGCCTCTGTATCCCATCTTTACTCCTCCAGGCTTTGCTCCCTTTACCCTAAGACTCTATGTTGGGGGGAAAAAAAACCAGCAGGTAAGACTCTATGTTGAAAAACCAAAACAAAAAATCCCATTTAAAGTTGCTCAAATGATAATAATGGTAATGATACTAATAATAAATGTATTGGATCATGTGTCTGAAGTCCAGTGGTGATTGGCCTGTCCGGTCGGGTTTGATCCAGCAGCTCAGCTAATCCACTAACGTCCTCACTCCTGCCTGGCCACAGGATAGGCTCCATCCTCAGGCTCCACACGATCGGGGCTGCAGCCCACCGGGCCCCATGCTCTCCACCCCTGGCTGCAGTGCTGTCCACCTCACATACTCACACTCCGCGGATCAGGGAAAGAGCCTTGTCAAATGGAAAGGGGAAAAGGTGTCTTTCCTAGAAGCCTCAGCAAATCTTTGTTTCTTATTGTCTCACATTGGGTTATGCACCCATAATCCAATCACCAGATTAAGTCAACTAGGGCCAATCCCTGTTTTGTGGGGTTAGAGTAAACCCCACCCAAACCATAGGTAGACCCATTTCTTCCCTACCTTGAGACCAACAATTTGCTAAATAGGACAAGTCTGGTCACTAGTGATATACTGACTGACCTTCTGAACTCTCGACTTTGTTGTGCCATGACCTGTCGTGTCATGACCCTTTCTTTGTGTCTCCTGATGGACACCCTGGCTTCCAAATATCTGTCTCCGTTGGACTCAATATGGGTCACTGATCCCACCTTGATCGCTTGCCCATTTAGAGTGGAATTTAGTTTTAAAGTGAACATCTCTCTAGCTCTCTCCTCTTACTTCTCCAATGGGGCTTTTCCCCTGGAACAGCCTCAGAACAGCAGTCTTTCATTCCTGGAGTAGCTGGGTGAGTGACGGGTCCACAGCCTCAGTTACTCTGACAACTCGGCAGAACACAAACGTCCCAGTCTGTTCTAGGCCATCCCCTGCATTGATCCCTTCCCGTTAGTCGCCTTGCTTCCAGCTCCGGCCTGCAGGGAAGGGAAACACTGATGGAAACACTGTCTCCATTGCTACGTTAAGGGCTTCTCCATCAAGCCAGCCGTCAACATTTCTCTCTAAGCAGCCCAACCAGAGTGTAGCTCTAACCGCGGTAGAACGGGAATCAGCTCCTGAAAGTATTGCAGAGATCCGTTGTAGTGTTCAGGCTCCTCTGGAGGCATATGTGGACTCCCTTCCTTCCCTGTAGGCATCTGGATCCAGGAGCTTCTGCTTGTCCCCCGGGGGCTCACCACCCATGCCTATGGGGTGCGTGCTGGTATGGGCACCACTTCACCCAGACCAATCCTTGGCCACATCAGAGCTCAGCCTGACATGTTCACAGTCAAGGCTCCCTCTGACCCTCGGTAATAGCTCAGCCAACCCTGGGAATAGCTTGCTTTGTTTCTGCTGCTTCCGTGAGCCACATGGCTGATTTGTTACCCAAGGTGCAGGTGCTCTGCTGACCAGCCTGAAAACCTGCCTGTCCTGCCCAGCCCTGATCACTGGAAATCTAGGCTGACATGGCTGAGTCCTCTCCCATCTGAGCCCCATGCCTGCCCCTTGACTTTGAAACACACATGCCCTCCCCGGGGACCCCAGGATTCTGGCAGCTGGAACTCCCTAAACCAGCGTGTCTATTTGAATCCTACACTGCTCCTCTCAGATGAACTTCCAGTCCCAATCAGCACATACTGCTTTCCTCCCAGGCCTTTTCTATTTTTCCTCCTAAAAGCCACAATGTTTCATTAAAACCTCATGCTCTACTTTCCTCTCCCATACCCTTATCCTAAAGCTGGTAGGTACCCTGCTAAAGAAAACCATTTCATCCCTCCCGTTTTATATTTAATGTACAAATGCTGTTCTTTCCTCTTATCATTAACATATTTTAAAATCCAGCTTTCTGTTTCTTCACTTGCAATCCACTGCTCTGGGTGCCCAGGCAGTCTGTGAAGTGTAGGCTCCAGTCACAGAAGTGGGCTCTTGAGCTAGAACTCCAGGTGTCATGCCCTCAGGGGACAGGCTAGCAGGAAGGGTGGGCTGTGGTAACCTCAGGGTAGGAGGGGAGAGAGCGTGGGCAGGAGGGCAGGACCTGCGGAGGGCGTTGCCCCCACATCACGGTTGGTCACAAAGTGTGCTCTGACAGTCTGCACCTACTGCCTGTCACCAAGGCCAGGATTAGAAATAGCTGACTACTCCAGTGACCCCACTCCTGAACCGTCTTCCCTTGGTGCTCTCTGAGTGGACTAGAAACATTCTGGAACCTGAAGTGAACAGCGAGTTGACCTTCTCCTGGAGTCCCGCTCCCTTCTTTTTGATAATGGCCAGGGTATAAGAATCAAGGCAGAAAGTTAGAGTAGTTTTGAAAATAATCAAAAAAGTCTGCCAGCCAGAAATGATGTTTAAGCAACTCCCAGCATTCGTCAGCGAGCATTTATGCAGCGCTCCACATTTACAGATGGGGAGCTGAGGCAGTCGGTGATCAGTATGCGAACAGAGAAGGACTAGGGCTATGAGTCCTGTTTTTGATTCTTCTCAAGATCCTCACTCATAGCCTGAATGAAGAAACCCCGACCCCCTCTCTTCAGGTTGAGGCCTCCTGCACGGCTGAACCCAGAACTTTACATCAGTACCCCCTGGGCTGTCTGGCCAGAGCCAACAGCCCTCTCCTCACAGAGTGTTCTAGTTCCCCTTTCCTCTCATAAGCTCTAGTAGACACAATAAAGTCAAAATCTAAGCAAGTGAGGATGCCAAAGCTTGCTTGAACATTCACAGATCAATGCAATTACAAGCATCTTTGTGCTTGCAACTGAATGCTTTATTATTAATATTTATGTGAAATTAAAACCTGTTTTGAGCTCCTACAATCTGGTAAGTGTTCTATAATTGCATTTACTGATATTGCCCTGATATTGAACACCTGGGAACAGATATAATAAATAAAGGATGTTGCAAATCTTAGGTATGAATACTTTCAAGTCAGACAAGCATGGGTTTTAATGTGGCTTTGCCATTTAAATTCCCCAAGCCTCAGCTTTTGCATCAGTAAAACAGCGTAATCATACCTACTGCCTAGGCCTGCTGTGAAGATTAAGTGAGATAAGATTTGTAAAAGGCCTAACATAACATTCAAAAGTATAGCTCATCCTCAATAAATAGTATTAAATAGTATTAATATGCTACATCGAAGTGTATTATATGCAATATAATCAGAAGACCCAGATAAACAAAGTGACTCTTAAAAAGCTCTCTTCTTTTCTTTATGCATTCAGCAGTATTCATTGAGCACCTTAGCTGTGCCAGTCACCACTCTAGAAGCAGCACAAATAGTAGGGAACAAGACAGGTAAAGCCCAGAAACTCTGGAGGTTACCTGAGAATAACATGAAGACAGCAATAGAAAAGGAAATAATTAATAATTAATAAAGAAGATAATAAAAGAATAGTTATAACTCCTTTGGTAGACCATTCCAGAACTTTTTTAAAAAAGCTTTCCAAGTTCTTCCTTATTCTCCTTTATATTGCATTGTAGGCCATTCCCTCTAATTACGCCCTACGTAGAGAAGAGGAAACTGGCGGTCACCCTTGGCACGTTAAACCTTTAAAATAAATCACAGTGATAAGTGACACACATAGTGCTTACTAATTTAGGTTCTCTAGAGATTATTCACTTAATCCTCACAACAATCCTATGAGGTAGATACTGTTTTAAACCCCACTTCACAGGTGGGAAAACGGAGGCACAGAAGCTAGACACCGTTTAATCACAGGCAGAGCTGGGGTCTGAATTCACCCACCAGCTCGAGGTCCCTGCTTCGGCTACTGCATCATTTTGCCTCTTTCATCTCAAAATCTCTCCCCGGGTTGCTAGTCCCAAATCTACCTCTTTTTCAGTTTGAGTGGTTCATGAAGAGAAACCAAAAGCCTTTTTCTTTTTTCTCTCATTATTTTATAAATAAATGCAGTTGTTTTCCCTTTTCCTGAAAACAAAAACCCAAGATCAGTGCTTTATCTTCAAAAGGGTCTTTGACGAGTTATTGCAGAAAGGTCTTTAATTTATTCATGCTGTCCTCATTAACGGAGAAAAAGTCCTGCTCTGCCAAATGAAGCCAACTTGTCTCTCACTCACCATCTAATTGTTTTAAAAAGCAAGATCCAGCAATGCAGTTAAAGCAGGAATTCTACCCATCCACTGCAAGAGCTCGGGCGACCGTGAGATGAGAGTAGCTGCACGGCTGAGGCCAGGGAAGCGGACGGAGAGCGCAGGAGACACGTTACTCAGGTCTGCGTGGAGGCTGCGATGGCTGTCTGGCTTCTCCCCGTCACGAAAAACTGCTCTGGGCAGAAAGATGGTAGCTCAATATCTACCTACCTACCGACTACGCCTGCACGTATGTATCTATACACACATCTGCACCACACACTCACACACGCCATTCCTTCTTATTTTCCTTGTCTTAACCACTTCAAAGGCTGAGGAGGCAGCCAGCCCAGGGTCCCCTGGAGTCCCTGAGTGCATGCTGGGGCAGCAGGGTCCAAGGGCCCCAGACGGCCTCACAGAGCTGCTTGTGCCCTGGGCAGCGAGTGTGCCCAGGATGGCCTCAGAGAGAGCTGCCCCAGACCGGACAGAAAGAAGGACGCCTCAGTCGTTGCCAGGACCCAGACCAGATGCCTTTGTTTACCCTTTGAAGTCTCCATCATGGATAGGAAGGAAAAGCCCATCTTCCTAATCGTCCACTTCCCCAGCAAAACTTCCAAAAACAAACCATAAATAGAAAATGGTATAATTTAAATATACAAAATATATACCAGATAGGTATAAATAAAGATTATGTGTGTGTATGTGTGTTTGTGTGTGCATATGTGTGTGTATGGCATATTTCGGACTACAAACAGTGGTACAAAATACATAACATTTAGTCTCATGAAAACAAAATCGAACAAGTCTTGCGTGGAAAAAGTCTCAGCCAAGGAGGGTTTCTCCTCCCTTCTGTCTAAGTTGCGGGGGACAACTGCGTGCCCAGGCACCATGTGGGAGGGGCATCTGGCCTGGGTCCTGGCAACGACTGAGGCGTCCTTCTTTCAGTCCGGTCTCTGTCCACACAGAGAGGCCACAGGCTCCAAGGGGGCAGCTCTCTCTGAGGCCATCCTGGGCACCCTCACCGCCCAGGGCACAAGCAGCTCTGTGAGGCCGTCTGGGGCCCTTGGACCCTGCTGCCCCAGCATGCACTCAGGGACTCCAGGGGACCCTGGGCTGGCTGCCTCCTCGGCCTTTGAAGTGAGGATAGAGGGATGAGGAAGTACAGATGCTCACCACTCTCAGATGCTACTTTTTTTATCTGGTGTTTTTCTTACCCTCTCCTTCCCTCCTTCCCAGGGTCTCAGCCTGGGGGAGCGAGCAGTGCTTGGGAACCCTTTCTCAGGTCACATCAGCGTTTAGCCGATCTCCCTTCGTCTCCCCTCTAAGCCTCCTCTGTTCTCTGTCCACCTAACCTGTGGCTTTTTGGAGGAATGAAGGGTGAAAGGGAAGACTTGCTCTTTCTCATTAGGTTTTCTTTAAGCCCTGAGTCCATCAGAACTAACATTTTTAAAAGCCAAAAAACTTTTTTCTGCTAAAATAACTTGAGGCAAAGAGGTGGCATGCCCAAGTGATGCAAAGGAAAGTTGGGGTACAGGAAAATGGAGGGCAGACATTGGTCTTTTCATCCAATTGCAGGTACACACTTGGCAGTATAGAATACATGCCAGCTGTGTGTATCGCAACATGAGACACACACATATGTATTTAATATACAAAAATTATATTTACACATATAGGCATGATTTACCCATGTAGTTTTGGGCCATAGATTATAGCTTTGGGGGAAAAAATCCACGGATGCATACTTTTATCCAATTCTTAAATACTTAAGTTATAAGCATTTTCAATTTATGTTCCTAATTTAGAGTTTATAAAATGTTGGGAGAAATGGAGAACCAGAAGATGACAGATGATAATGATGACATATAGATAGATAGAGAGATTTCTCATCACCAATTGCAGAGAGAGAAAAGTGAGCAAAAATTTCTAATTCAAACACTCCATAGCAATAGATTCATTGTAACCCCAGCCATGTCATTTAGCTTGATTAACAATTTCATTTTCATCTTTAATAAGGATTAAAAGTGTGCTCAAATACATGGCAAATATAAGACCACAGATTTCAAATAATGAAGTCGATTGGGACGGAGGTTTAAAATATTGGCTTATTCATGAATAAAACATTTTAGAGCACTAAGCAGTTAATGAAGAATTCCTAATCCTTGCACCAAATATCATGATTCATGATGTTTTTCTTGTTTTGAAATTGCCTCCACGCTAAACTCAGACACATTTGGTAAAAAATCAGATCATATAGAATCTTTCTACACAAAATGTACATAAAAGAAGTTGTTAAAAAAATCAATCTTAGGTTAGATTGATTATGTCTTTAACTTATTGCTACTAATCTAAGGCAAGAAACTTAATTTTTATTTCTATCTAAACATACAAAGGGAAATATTCTTCCCACAGGTAAGGAGATGGGACATGGCAGTTTCTGATTACCTGTGTCGAGGGAGCAGCTGTTTAGGGAAAGGATACTCCCATTGTTCTAGCTAGTCTGGATCTTAAGAACACAACCCTCCTCTTCCAGTTGTTTGGCAGGAGCCAGTTTTTGTTCCTGGATGTATAAACATACTTTTACTACAAACCCTAAGTGACAAGATTCAGGGAAAACAGTTTCTTGAGAACCAGGAGGGTCTATAGGCAATAGGCAGAATCCTGGGGGAAGTGGTCTCAGGTACAGGGATACCAAATTTAGCAAGTAAAAATACAGGAAAACTGGTTAAATTTAAATTTTAGATAAGTAGTGTAAGCCCCAAATATTGCATGGGACAACCCCACCAAGGTGGAATCATGTGAAGACAGAAACTGACCACTGAGCGAGACCGAAAGAGTAAACAAGTGGCCACTGGAGCACATGACCACTGGGCAGCCTGGCCTCAGAAAGCAGCTCAGAATCCTATCAAGGTCTGCCAGCAGGAGAACAGGTCCACGGGGGGCCCTCAAAGTGCAAGTGTCAAACTGAAGCAGTGGGAGTAGCATGAGCCTACCTTGGGATTGGTGTGAGCAGCTTGGCACAGGATCCAAGCAAGATCAAAGTGGGGCAGAAAAGGGAACAAGGGGCCTGGGCACCCAGGGAGCATCTGTCACCCCAATCCGTGGCTTGTCTCTAAGTTATCTTAGGATACAAATCTGTGCTTGGGAAGCTCATCTGTTTCTGTGCTTCTGTATTTTCCTTTTTCCATCTTCTTGTGCTTTCACTTTATTTCTCAAATTTCCTTTTGAAAATTCTAGCTTTTGTCTCTGAATAATTAACATCTGGGTCTTTAGTCTTGATCGCCCTCATCATCCCAACCTCTCTCTATGGCAACCGGAGAACACTCTCTCTCTTTTTAAAAAAAAATCAGTGTTATGAATGTACAATTTATGTATAATAAAATTCACAACTTTTATGTGTACACTCTATGAGTTTTGACAAAAGTTTGCAGTTGCATAACCACGGCCACAATCAAGATTATAGAATATTTCCACCACACAAAAAGCTCCCCCATATTCCTTCCAGGTAATCTCCTCTTCCCACACCTGGCCCTTGGCAACCACTGATTTGCTTTCTAGCACTACAATTTGCCATTTCTAGAACTTCATATGAAAGGAACCCTATTGCATGTAGTCTTTGGTGTCCAGCTTCTTTCCTTTGCATAGTGCTTTTGAGATTCATCTATGCTGTGTGTTCAGTTGTTCATTCCTTTTTTACCACTGACCAGTGTTCCATCATGCTGACATACCACCATTTGTTTACCCTTTCAAGAATTAATGGACGTTGGGGTTGTTTCCAGTTTGAGGCTATTATACAGAGGACTCCTATAATATTTAAATAAAAATTCTTTTGTGAATACTAGATTTCTTTTCTCTTGGGCAAATATTAATGAATGGCATTGCTGGGTCATATCATAACTGCACCTTTAACTTATTAAAAACTACCACACTGTTTGCCAAACTGGCTCTATCATTTTGCATTCCCACCAGCAACGCCTTAGAGTTTCAGTTGTTCCACATTCTCACCACACTTGGTATTGTCAGTCTTTTGACAACAATGAGTGTGTGGTAGTATCTCACTGTGGTTTTAATTACATTTCCCTAATGATTAATGACGTTTAGAATGTTCTCATGTGCTTGTTGATCATCTGTATATCTTCTTTGATAAAGTGTCTATTCAAATCTTTTGCACATTTTTTAATTAAATAGTTTGTCTTATTTCTACTTAGTTGTACATATTCTTTTTATATTCTGGATACAGTCCTTTATCCTATAAGTTTTGCAAATATTTTCTCCCATGCCACGGTTTGCCTTTTCACTTGCTTCATGGTATCTTTTGAAGAGAAAATTTTTTACTTTTAATGAAGTCCAATTTATTTCTTTTATGGCTCATACTTTTTCATGTTCTATCAAAGAAGACTTTGCTTAATGTAGGGCCACAAAGATCTTCTCCCATGATTTCTTTCAGAAGTTTTGTAGTTTTAGCTCTAACTTGTAGGTCTATGATTCATTTCAAATTAATTTTTCTAAAATATGAGGTAAAGAACAAGCTATTTTTTGCATATAAATACTCAATTGATCTAGCACCATTATTGAAAAGACCATCCTTTCTCACATTGTCATGCTTTGGCTCATTCATTGAAAACCAGTTAACCATATAGATGTGAGGCTGCTTCTGGACCTTCTATTTTTCTTAATTGATCTATATGTGTATTTGTAGGACAACACTTCACTGTCTTGATTATTATAGCTTTATAGTAAATCTTGACATCAGGTAGTATTAGTTCTCCAGCTTTGTTTTTGTTTGTTTTTTGTTTTTTACTTTAAAATTATTTGGACTATGCTAGGATCTTTTTATTTCCATATAAACTTTAGAATCAACTTATTAATTTCTTTTTTTAAAAAACTCACTCAAATTGTGATTGGGATTACATTGAATCTATGGAACAATCTGGGGAGAATTGACATCGCAATAAGAGTAAGATTCCAAACCATGAACACCTCTCCTTTATTAGGTCTTTGATTTTTCTCATTAGTGCTTTGAGTTTTCAGCATAGAGATCTTCCACATATTTTGGGATACAAATTACTCCTAGATATTTTATGATTTTATGCTAATATCGATGGCATTTTATTAGTATTTTTAATTTAAATTTTGAATTTTTTATTCATAGTTTACAAAAATAGACTTTTTTTCATATTGACATTGTACCTTGCTAAGGTGCTAATTCACTTTTTAGTTTGAGTGGCTTTTTTCTTAATTTTGGGGCATTTTTTATGTAGACAATCATGACATCTATGAATGGAGACAATTTTCTTTCTTTCCAATTTGTATGTGTGTTATTTTTGTTTTCCTTATTGCCCTAGCTAGGACCTCTAGCACAACATTTAATAGGGGTGGAGAGATGGATATCCTTGCTTTATTCCTGATCTTCGGGAGAAAGCATTCATTTTTTTACCATTAAGAATGATGGTAGCTATAGGTATGTAGGTATTGAATAGTTGTAGTGAATGCTCCATGTACGCTTGACAAGAATTGTATGTTCTGCTGTTGGGTAGAATGTTCTATAAATATCAATTAGATCAAAAGGACAAAAATACCCTTTATTAATTTGAGGACTTTCCCTTCTATTTCTAGTGTGCTGAGAGTTTGCATTATGTTGATTTTTGTCAAATACTTTTGCTGTATTTGTTGAAATAAAAATATGCTTTTTTCTAGTGCATTGATATGGAAAATTATATTGATTGACCTTTAAATATTGAACCAGGCTTGCATTTCTATAATAATGGTAATGATATATTATCTTTTTATACTACTGGATTCTATTTGCTAGCATTTTGTTGAAGACGTTTGTGTTTAGGAAAAGTAATCTGTAGGAATGGTGATCTATAGTTTTCTTGTAGTGTCTTTGGCTGGTTTAGTATCAGGATAATATTGGCATTATAAAATGACTTTGGGAATGTCTCCCTCTCTTCTATTTTTGGAACACTCTATATAGAATTGGTCTTATTTCTTTTTTTAGTGATTGATAGAATTCAACAGGGTAGCCAACTGGGGCTGAGTATTCTTTGTTAGACGCTTTGTAACCATGAATTAACTTTCTTTAATATTGAAGTTATAAAGATAATCAAATTATCTATTTTATATTGGATGACTTGTGGTAGTTTGTGCTTTTTGAGGAATTGGTCTATTTCCTGTAAGTTGTCAAATTCATGTGTGTAAAGTTGTTCATATTATTCCACTATTATCCTTTTGGTTTCTGTAGGATCTGTAGTGATATGCCCTGTTACATCCTTGATATTGGTGATTTGTTTCTTTTCTTCTTTTCTTTTCTTTTCTTTTTTTCTTTGTCAGTCTTGCTTGCGGTTTATCTATTTTATTGAATTTTTTAAAGAAATAGTTTTTGTTTTATTGATTTTCTCTGTTGGTTTTCTGTTTTAAATTTCATTGATTTCTGCTTTTTCACAAATAATTTCTTCTCTCTGCTTGCTTTGGGTTTAATTTACTCTTCTTTTTCTAGTTTTGTAAGCTGAAAGCTGAGACATTTTTTCTTTTCTAATAGTTTTTAATTCTATAAATTTGTTTCTAAGCATTATTTTAGGTGATGTTGGGTTTTTATTTCATTCAACTAAGAATATTTTCTATTTTACCTTGTGATTTTCTCTTTGACCCATGGGTTATTTAGCAATGCATTATTTTATTTCCAAATATTTGAGGATTTTTCAGATATCTTTCTACTACTGAGTTGTAGTTTAATTCACTTAGGGACAAAGAACATACTTTGATCTTAATATTTTTACATTTTTTAGGGCTTTTACATCTTTTATGTAAAACGTGTATTATTTATATTAGTGAATATTCCATGTGATGTATACTTGACAATGCATATTCTGCTATTGGGTGAAATGTTCTATAAATATTAATTAACTGAGGTTT
The DNA here is from genome assembly GCA_963575035.1 of Avahi laniger. Classification (NCBI taxonomy): domain Eukaryota; kingdom Metazoa; phylum Chordata; class Mammalia; order Primates; family Indriidae; genus Avahi; species Avahi laniger. The sequence goes on from CAUYSK010069895.1 coordinate 26,877, forward strand.
GTTGGTAATATTATTCAAGCCTTCTATATCTTTTCTTTTTTGATTTTTATTTATTTTTTGCATTGAAATATAATTTAATATCATAGAATTCACTCTCTTAATGTGTACAATTCAGTGGCTAGTGATATGTTTATAGTTGTGCAATCATCACACTATCTAATTCCAGAACATTTTTATCACTCCAAAAAGAAATTTCATGTCCTTTAGCAGTCGCTCCCCACTTGCCCCAACCCCTGGCAACTACTAATCTACTTTCTGTTTCTATGGCTTTGCCAATTCTGGAAATTTCATATAAATGAAATCATACAACATGTGGCCTTTTGTTTCTGGTTTCTTTGGTTTGGCATAATATTTTCAAGGTTCACCCATGTTGTAGTAGTTATCAAAACTTCATTCCTTTCTATGCCTAATGGTATATATTCCATCATATGTATACACAGTTAATCCTCACCATTCAAAGATTCCATATTTGTGAATTTGCCTAAATTCACTAAAACTTACTTATAATCTCAAAATCAGTACTCATGGTGCTTTCATCATCATTTGTGGACATGCACAGAACAGCAAAAAATTGGATTTTCCCAATATGCACATTCCCAGCTGAGGCTGAACAAGCTAATACTCGGCCTTCTCATTTAAGTTATCATATTATGAACAAGTGACCTTTTTACGTCTGTTTACTACCATGTTTTTTACATTTTTTTGCTTTCTGTTGGTTAATTTGCTGTTTAAAATATCTCCCAAGTGTAGTGCTGAAGCGCTGTCTAGTGTTATTCAGCACAAAAAGGCTGTGATGTGCCTTATGGAGAAAATACGTGTGTGAGATAAGCTTTGCTCAGGCATGAGTTACAGTGCTGTTGGCTGTGAGTTCAATGTTAATGAATTAATGATATATATTAATATTAAATAAGGTGTCTTTAAAAAGAAACAAACATAAAGCAAAGTTATTTATTGATTAGTTGACAAAAATTTTGTAACTAAAGGTTCATAGGAATCTAGCCCTATATTTCCCCTAGATGCAATGGTTCAGTATTCACTGATTAAATGGTCATGATGACTTTATTGGCTATATTGCATTTTGTTTACCCATTCATTTGCTGATGGACATTTGGATTGTTTCTGCTTTTTTTATATTATCAATAATGCTGCTCTGAATATTCATATAAATGCTTTTATCCCTCTATATTCTGTTTTCTATCTACTTGCTTTGTCAATTACTGAGAAAGGAATGTTGACTATTCTAACTATTATAATGGATTTATTTATACCTCATTTCAGTTTTATCAGTTTTGCTTCATATATGTTGAAGCTCAGTGTTAAGTACATACATATTTACAATTGTTATATCTTCTTGGTGAATTCATCCTTTTAGTATTATGTAATATCCCTCACTATTCCTAGTAATCATTCCTTGTCTTGACTGGATGCCAGACATTCTGAAATTTATATTATTCATTGCTAGATTTTGTTATATTCCTTTAAATAGTGTTGGATTTTACTCTAGTCCACAGATCAGTTACTTAGAGGCATTTGGGTCATTTTGAGGCTTGCTTTCCAACTCTGTTAGAGTGAGTTCAGAACAGTCTTTAGGTTTAATTTAGCCCTACCACTAAGGTAATACCCTTCTGAGGATTTTATTCAATTCCCTGTGTATTACAAGGTCTTTTTACTCTGGCTAGTTGTAATATAAGCTATTCCCAAGTCTAGGAATGTTCTGTCACTCCTTTTCAGTGGCTCTTTCCATGCCTCCCATGCATATGTAGGTCTGTACTCAGCTCAAAACTTGAGGATATTCCTCTACAGCTCTTCAGAGCACTCGTACATGTGCTCTCACTCTCATGCTCTGTCTCTCTCTCTCTCTCTCTCTCTCTGGTACTATAGCTTGAAAATTCTAGCTGCCTTGGTTCTCCAACTCTGACCTCTATCTCCTCAACTTAGTGAGACCGTAGGGCTATGTTGGGTTTCTCTTCCCTGTGCTATATCCTAGAAAGAACCCACAGGAAGTGAGCCGGGGCTGTCACAGAGATCACCTCATTTGTTTCCCTTCTATCATAGTTTACAATCCTGTACTGCATTTTGTTTAATATGTGAAAACAATTGTTTCATATATTGTGTTTGGTTTTCTAGTTGTTTAAGGCAGGAAGGCAAATCTGGGCCTGGTTCCTCCATCTTAACAAAAAGTAGAATTCCTGAGAGCCTGAGTGTTTATTATGTGCTTACAAATCCAATCCTGTTGTCTCCGTGCTGAAAACTTTTCGGTGACTTCTTTGGCCATCAGTTTTAAAAGAGTAAATAAATGAAGGAGGAAAGGGATGTGTGGGTATCTCTAAAGACAAAGAAGTTAAAACATGGCCTTTAGGGAACCAGAAATAGTGATGGAGACTGAACGATAAAAAGTACAAATTCGTGAGGGAGGCGGTTGGAGGGAAGCTATCAAGACAGAATGGAGCAAACAGTGTCCCAGTATCCCAGTGTCCTGGAGTTCCTCTGCCAGAACCCACAGATACAGCTAAAACAACATCCTACTCTGGCCATCCCAACTACTCAGCTTCATGTCTGTCCCCTCTGCCTATACATCCTTCATCCCATGGAGTCTGGCCAAAAATACAGACCATGTAAATCATTTTGACTATGTTGCTAGATTTTGTGGGAAAGTTCCCTGAAGGAATTAGAAAACTAAAATGGAAACAGATCTTCTTTTGACTCCAAGACTGAAAACTGAGAAAATGGAAAAACAGACTACACTTGATTTGCAAGGAGCTAGCCAATTGGTAAAAAGCTGTGCAGGTGGATAAGGTCTCAGCCTGTCTGAGAACCACATACGTTCAGGAAGGGACACCTTAGGAGGGAAGCCATCTTCTCCTTCTGGGTGAGTCTTAGGGCTCACTCTAAGTCTCAAAAGGATCCAAATGATTCTAGGTAACTTATCTGTGTACCTGAATAAAATCCAGGCTTATGATTTAAGCCACAGTCAGAGAAAGAAAAGGGCTCCCTAGTCTGGATGCTTTTTGCTACAACTGTTGCCAGGAATGGACAACTATGGGTGTAATCCCAAATTGGGTCTGGGGGAGACCTGGGCTGACTTGGGTAACTGGAAGGGTACTGGCTAATTCAAGAAAGATATCAACATTTATTGAGAGCTACTACATGACGTATTGTGCCAAGGCCCTAAAGACTTCATCTCATGTAACATTAGGAGCAACTCTCATTTTACAGATGAGAAAACTGAGGTTCAGAAAGGTTACATGCATGCCACATAAAATGAAAGAGATTTTCAAGTTCTGTGGTGAGAGCTCAAACCAAGTTAATATCCTGACCCCTACAAAGGTAATCACACAAATGTGTGACATGTACTTGTATGTGTCACAGTAAATTATAAATAGAATGATTTTCTTTGGAGAGTTTTAACATACTTTCAAAGTATAATTTTCAAAAAATTAAAGATATAACTCTTGAAAAATACAGAATGAACACAGCCAAACATGTTTTTCAATTCACTAATGAGGTAACTACTAAGATGGTAAATAAGCAAACATTGGAGGAACTGTTTATTGGTAACAAAAAAATAAAAATGGTTAGAATGGGATTATTAGATTATGTACAAAGCTGTTTAATGTGTTACAGGGCAATAAAACTATAATATTTGAGGTTATCTTTTCTGTCAGATCGAAGTCATTTGCATCTCTACCAGACAAAATTATCTACAAGTTAATATATAATTTCACAAAGTCTAAGACCTATAAACATTAATATAAAAGGAGTCAAATGAAGATACATTTCCCTAGATAACTAAATACTGAGTGGTGGTTTGTTAACCAACTCTCTAGTATGATACTGAAAGGTCATGGTTTCTTTTAGTCTTATTTCTAAATTTTGGTGGATTATTTATCAATACACTAGGAAATCTTGTAATAGTATCAAAGACTTTGACAGGGAGTGGTTTCAAGTTTTATGGGCTGGAGCTTATACAATATTAGACTCTCTTTTAAAAATATATATACATATATATATATAAATATTTTACTTTTGCAAATCTTACAAAAATATAAGAACAAATAAATGCATATTCCTTGAAGGCATTGGAAAGGACCATGAACAAAAGGCTCTTGTTTGTTTAAATCTCAAATATTCTGTAACCAAGCACCTTTAATTCTGAGCTAAATAGTGTATAACCAACCTAAATACCTACGATTGTTTTTGAATTATCTAATTTTTTGTATCATGTTAGGATCATTCTGTTCACTGTTGCATAGGTGATTTGGTTGAATAAATTCTCTGCAGCCTTATAAATTGTCTCTAAAATCTTATACACTAAAGAGGCTTCTGACTTCACCAGCTCAGTTACTTTCCAGCCCCCAACCTTCAAGGCAAGTTCTGCCTGATATTTACCAGACTAGTTCTTCCACTTTTTCCTTTTTTGTCTTTAAAACACAAAGTGTTCCTATGTTGCTCAAGCTGGCCTCAAACTCCCCGGCTCAAGCAATCCTCTTGCCTTAGTCTCCAGAGTAGCTGGGACTACAGGTACACATCTGGCTCTACCCTTTTTTGACTTGGAGTGGAGGAGAAAAAGAAAGGAGGACAGAAAGAAATGCAAGGAAAATATTATAGTGAAGAATATATAGAGAGCACTTACTATGCCAGGCACTATTCTAAGAGCTAGGCATATATTAACCTACCTGAAGCAGGTCCCACTACCATTCTTATATTACAAAAGAGGAAATATGATTAAATAACCTGCTCAGGTAAAGCTAAAACCCACATGTTTTTGCCCCAAAGCAAAGTCACATTGAAAGAAACATAAACAATTTTGTGTTTTTCTCTGTAGACCCTTTGAAAAACTTGGCTAAACATAGAGCTTGTATCTATTCTTATTAAAATCCTTCGGCCTTTCCTATTCTCTAAATCCCTTTGCATTGGATTTCAAATGACAAAAATCCAACTAAAACTTTCTCAAGCCAAGAGGGGTCCTCCTGAGGCTCTTGTAATTAGGGGTGTTCTCCCTTCAGGCACGGCTGGATCCAGGGTCTTTAGTGATGCCATCAGAGCTCTGTGTGATGGTTTTGCTCTGTAGGCAGCATCTTTCATACTGCGGGAAAAATTGCAACCAGCAGCTCCAGGCTCACACAATCCCTACGACTAGAACCTCCAGATAAAACAGACAACTTCTCTTTCTCAGTGTCCATATATCGTGCCATAGAAAAGACCAGTGCTCCAAATTATGGAGACCTTTGATTGGACAGATTGGGCCACAGGGGGCTGGGGAAAGTCATGGGAGAATTTAATCTTTCCAGACCCACATGCGGTATGAGATAGTGCCTCGAAAGGAAAAGCAGTCAGCTGTTAACCTGACAAAGGGGAAAGAATACCAATCAGGCAAAATCAATGGACATTCAACACCCTAAGACACTGCTCTTCCTCCTTCAGCTGACCCAAAGCTCCTCTTCTTAGGGCCATTCAGAAACCACAGTCTCATACCCAACACCTCTGCATCGCTCCCACCTAGAGCTCTCAACAGATTACGTTTGTTCTTTGCCACTCCCCGCCCCTACGGTCCCCTTCTGATTTAGACTGGCCTGTCAATCATTTACATTTTAATGTGATTGTTTTCACTAATGCACTATCTCCCAATAATATTTGGATTTAAAGACTAAGTGAGCAATTAAAGCATTTATTCTCCCCTTAAATTAATTTTAGCATAGGCAAACAGGGAGGCAGCAAACTCCCCTGCAACACTTGAAAATCCAGCAGATATGCATTTTTCCCTATGCGAGCTGTTGCTAGACAGAGTCACCGAGGCCAAGCCCTTCCACTGACCACACACCAGATCGTCGAGGCAGGAGAACAGAATCTGACTGCAGCCCATACACAGAGAATTCCTTCCACAAACAGTCATAGTTTCTTTTAGGCCTGGGGACACATGGGCAGCCACTTCTTCTGAAGTGGATTTACTAGGGCTCAAAATGATCTTACCTTCTCTGGTTACCCAAACTAAATAGTTGACTCAACCACATTTCATCTGATATCACCATATCTGAGTAGCTCTCTTAAATATTCTTGCACAATTCTCTTTTTCTTTTTACTTCTTCTCTCTGTCTCAACAAAAACACTTTATAAACCCTCACACTTAATCATTTTTGACCACTTAATTCCTCTTCTTTTATCTGCTATGTAAATCTTTTGAATGAGAGCTGCCTACAGCAATAAAGGAGGGAAGAATTATATTGGCAGGATGATGGAGCAGCATCCCAGATGCTACAAACAACGGGAGTAAATGGAAGGCGACATTTCTTCCTCAGCACTGGGTGGAAGAGGCTATAATTAAATCGACTAAGAGCCCACATCTAGAACAGCAGCCAAGCTTTGGTTTTTAAATACATTCTGCCCGTGGGGTGGCCCAGTGTTTTCTCTAAATTGTTTCTTGTCAAAGAATGAGCTCACCCCCTGCCCCCTACTTTTCACCACAAGGCATTGTAAGTTCTACCTCCACCCTGGAAGCAAAACAAAAGTATGGTATTTCTAGAGGAAGGAAGTGCCTTATATGCCTTTATTTCTTCCACATTCTTCTGTTTGGATTGGCATTGACTCATGTAACAAATTTCTTCCCCAAGGAAAAGGCTTTGCTAACACAGGAATGCTAAATAATATACACAACACCAGAGCTTATTTTCTTCATTCTGTTGGTAACATTGGTCCCTATGGGCCAGTAATCAATAGGAGCTTGCTATTTCTTTGCTGTAAAACACTTTGCTATAAAATGTTGCCTTCCCCCTGTCTTCCTCAGGGCAATGTTCCTCTGTCAACCCATACCATTGTAGCTGAGGTCTCAAGGATGGCTTAGGCTGTCTTGTCAACAAAACTCAGGCCTGTCTAGGTACTTTGGGAACACTGTGGACCAATAAAAGGAGCCCATTTGGAGGTCTTTTTGCATGAGGGTCCAAGAAGCTTATGGGAGGAAACTCCTAAAAAAGAAAGAATTAATGCATGTGGCCAAATGTGAGTGAAGGAGTGATTTTGAGTGTGATTTTGAGCAGGGCTCACACTGCTCTCCGGAGCCGCCTTCCTGCTGCTCTCACCTTTAGCTTTCCTGGCACCCACCCTGTCCCTCCAGGTCTCTGACTGAGTGGGGGAGGAGGTTGAAATGTGAAAAAACAAAGGAGAGATGTTTCGCTAACACCTCTGTAAGGCTGTAAAAGCAGAAAGATGTAGTCCCTTGTGTCCCATGTTACAGAATATAACAAATATGGAAAACAATGTATTGCCCCCATTTTATAGGGGGCAACCTGTCAGCTCAACATTGGCATCCAGAGCAGCAAAGCACCGAAGCCACAGGCACAATCCAGTGCTATCTGGGTCGGAAGGACAGGAGGGCACAGGGAACATGTGCACAGCCAGAGCCCAGCAAGGCTGGCATCTTCTTGCACTCTTTGGGAATAATTGGGTAGGGGCGAGGGGGAACAGGAAAGATGTGTAGCTAGAATTCCTATAATTGTGCCTATAGGCTGAGTCAATAAAAAAACTGCTTTATTACTATTTCTGTGACCCCGTTTTCCTCCAGGTGTCATGTGGGGAGATTCACAGTTATGATAAAAACGCATTTATTCAATGTCTATGGGGTTTTTTCCCAATATATAGTCTGGACTCTAAGTTATTCCATTTTCTTGTTCTTCAATGAACTGACATTTGAAATCAGTCTGGCTTTTTGTTGGTCCTGTAATATATACCATTTCCAAGAGGCCCCTAGAAGTGTAGAAAGCCAAGGCAGGTCCAGAAATTATAATATTGGTTTCAACTTACAAATATACTTTCAGTGGGAAAAAGAGCAGGCCAAATCTTTAGCCAAGTTTCTACTGGGTGTCAGTCCCTTTTTTAAGACTGCAATTTGGATGCCTGCAATTATTTGCATTTTTGTTGCTAATTGCTCCTGCCATTGGTGCAGCCAGCCACTTTTGGGTGCAATTACCCCCTCATGGGAGCAATTACATACAAAAACAGTTCTGCACGTGCAGTTAATTGTGACAAAACAAAAGGAGGCCGAGGAGGACAATTTGGTTCATCAAGTGCTAACTCCTACTTCATACATGTGCCAGCTATGAGCAGGTAGGGCAGTGGGTACAGGGAAGTCACCCCTACCCTGGGGATTATGGGCTGGAGCATTCCTGCCACTGTTTACCAATGTATTTTTAGAGGATTAAAGTGTGGATTTATTTAACCAGAAAAGAGCAACTCAGCTACTCATTGGTCTTTTGCTAACATCGGTTCCAGACACCATCAAGCCATAGAGCCCTCTAATTAAATACCCAGACTTTCCATAAAATGCCAGATTTTAATGAAATTCTATTTTTTTACAAAGAGCACTGACACATCCATGTCACTGAGTTATAACATGCACACAGGTCTCCCTCCCCATGTCTCTATTAGACATACCACCCTAACTGCCACAGCCCCAGGATTGGGAATAGTGGTGTAATGAGCTGACACACGAGGCTTGTGTACCGGGAACAGCAGCCTCGCTGGCAAAGTGTAGCAGGCATTCTACACAAACCATCTTAGGGTTTCCAGGCAGCCCACATTATAGACAATTGTCGCATTACATCTCGTTGCCTGATTCAAATTTTAGATTAGAAATAGGGAATGGGAGATGTAATCTAAGGCCACCATCAGCCTGTCTTCCTGCTTCAGTCGAATTCACACACACACACACACACAGAGGTGTCCCGCCACATTTTTAGCTATTTTTTTTTTTTGTAGGAGGCAGTTAAGCCCACAGGCTGTAGAGCCAGACTGCCAGACTTAAGACCACAGCTCAACCACTTACTGCTGTGAGCAAGTCACTTAACCTCATTGTGCCTCAATTTCCTTCTCTGTAAAATGGGGATAGAAATAGTCCCTGCCTCATATGGTTGTGACAGCAACCGAAAGAGCCAATCCACGGAAACACTTAGAACAGTGCTAGCACTCCGGAAGTGTTAGCTCTTTTTATCATTACCTATGCCATTTTACCGCAATTATTTATTTCTACATCTGCCTCTTCTATGAGTTGTTAAGAAAAATTACACAAAACTGAAGATAATCATAGAGTTTTTCAAGTCATACTCAAGCATTATCTAACACACAGGCCTAAAGGGAAAGTAACTTTGACTTATTACTTCTTATTGATTAGAGGCCAGACTCTAGAAAGTTAGATATTTATTTGTAGAAGATTGATAAATTACAAATGATTTTTACTCAGGAAAGAGGCAAACTATTTCTTTCCAATCAAAAAGAATAAATCCAAAGAACAGGTAAGGGTTTTACGATCCTGGAGGACATTAAACAGTTTTGTACTTAACTTTACAATCTTATTCAAGCATTTTCTTTTTTTCCAATGACTACATTTATCAGTTTCTCCTATCCTCCTTTGATCCAGCTTTGCCATTCTGCTGGTCCCTTCATTAATGAATGAAATAAATCTCTAACACACACTCACTGTAGATTTTTCTGAGATCCACATTTTTACCTTTTTTTTTTTTAGAAAAAAAAATGTATTAATGCCAGAAGCCATGTGCTTCCTGCAGGCAGGACTCTGTCTTAGTCATCTTTGTGTGCTAGTTCAGGGTTGCTCACATCTTAATGTGCATCCAAATCAACTAAGAATTCACCAGGTTTGGGAGAAGGCCTAAAATTTGAAATTTCTAACAGATGCTACCAGCTTTAATCCTGAGCACAAAGCCTGGACTTGGAAAATGCAGGTGCTTAGAAATGTCTAAATATCCACCTGTGAGAACAAATGACATGTCTTATTCCTAATTGCCACCCTCTCCAATACCTAGCCTTTATGTTCACAAGTTACATGCAGTAACACAGAGGATCTCACTTGGGTGGGGACACAAAATATTAGTAGGCCTTGTTTACCATAATGACCTAGTTAAATGAGAGATTAATGGAAAGGTGAGGGAAAATGGCAGAGACATTAGGTTGTCAAAATTCATCTGCTTGCAACAGTCATGGGCCCCCACAGATATACTTGTCAGCAGGAGGGTGACTAACACCGGCAGCATTGCCCAACCTCATTCCACAAAGGCCACATGGATCCCTTCTCAGGCAATCTTAGGCTTCAGAGAAGTGATCATAGTCTCGAAAATACAGTGGGACTCCTAACCTGGGCAGTGAGTGGACTTAATTCCCAGCTCCTATCACATCATGGCAACCTGCCTTCATGTGCCTTCATGTGTATAAAAATTAACAAGCAATGAACTCTCTCCTACTAGAAAAATTAAATAATCCTGTGGCCCTTGTGTGAATTTGGGCAGAACTATAAATGTTCTCAACCCCGATGGCACATTAGATCTGGAAACTTGCATAAAAACATACATATGCCTGGGTCTCCCCTCTGGGGAGTCTGCTGTGATTAGTCTGGGTGGGGCCTGACAATCGCATTTTAAGTTTGCTCTATGGTTAGAGGGGAGATAACAGCTACACTAGCTGTACTGCCATGGAGGTGAGTGCGAAGTTGTTGGGTATTGACTCCTTCGATCATCCCAGCAATACATGAAGGCTAAGCTGTCTATAGTCATCTTAGCAGCATTGCAAATTTTCAAAGAAAGTAGTTTTAATTCTCTGAACTTTTTAATGTGAATGCAGCAGAGCAGCTTTTCAGGGGAATGTGTCGGGTGCTCCGAGTCTGAGGGAGGTGGCCTGAATCCTGGCCGTGTGCTGCCACCTCCCCCAGCACCTGGAAATAAGAGGAATCGTGTTTCACCTGAGGCTGAAACTAACAAAATCCACACATAATGGATATAATTAAACAACCAAGAGATTGTAAATATGTGATTATGAAGTTTTCTTTGTTTTAATAAAATACTTCTATTATTGAAATAATAAAATGTTTCTAGAAATAAATTATTTTGAAAAGAGTTACATGAGGTAAGAATGTAAAGTCTCTCATTTCTACGCCCTCTCTCACTCCCTATCACCGCTCTGCTCCCAGCTCTTCCATCCTCAAAGGAGCCGCCCGGTGAAAACAGCGCATTTCCTTCTAGATCTCTTCTGTGCACATGCAAACACAGGTTTGTGTGTATTCGTATGTATATATTTTTCTTTTTGCATGCTGCTACCAAGTCTTCCCCACCATGCTCACTTAATCTAGTCCAGTCAGGCTTCCCCCATCGCTCTGTCACAGGCACCTTCAGCAAAGTCCCCACGGTGTAAATCCTGTGGCAAATCTCAGCGATCATCTTTCCTGCCATCAGCAGCACTTGTCACGGTGGCTCACTCCGGACACCACACTCTCCGGTGTTCCCCCTGCCTCTCTGGCTACTCCTCCTCAATCTCCTCCACTGGCTTTTTCTCCTCTCTCTGATCTCTAAGCTTAGACACCCCCAGTCCTCCAACCTCTTCCCTGCCCTATCTGCGCTCACTCCATCTGTGATCTCCGTCAGTCTCCTAGCTTTAAACACCGTCTGTATGCTGATGACACCCACATTTATACTTCCAGCCTGCATATCTCTCAGAAACTTCCTGTTTGAGGTTTTGGTTTGCTTTTTATTATTACACAAATATCTTCATGCACATATCTTTGCGTAAGTATTTCTGAGTCGTGAACTCTTAAAAGAGGAATTATGAATGAGAATACTTTAGAATACCCAATACTGCAATCAAGACAGCCTAAGTTCAACTTCTGGGAAGCAGGAGTGAAAAGGGATTGAGTTTAGTGACTGAAAATCTAATCAATTTCAGCATGGTGTGGTGAGAATGAAACATAGAAATTAGCAAATTAGCAAAAAGCATGCATTGTTTCCCGTAGTCTCAGTCAGTGCAAAAGCATCTGTGGAGTATCTGTGAGAAGGCAGGCAGGTGCAAGGGAGGGAGATGCTGACTTGACAGACAGGAGTTGGGCCCCAGAAGGGTTCTCTCTGGTGAGGTGCTGCTAATCTGATGCTCCTGCCCATGGCCTTTTGAGCAGATTCCATTTCACTGAGCAACTTTGGATTTATGCCCTGATACCTGCACATTGTACATGAATCTTTCAGGTGTTTCAAAGAATGTCTCCCAATAAAATAACCACTTGCAGAATCATAATGATAGAAACATCAGTGTTTACTTTGCACCTGATGGTCACTAAACACTTCAGTCTACTATGCAATTTAGTCTTCACAGTCACTCTCTGAGGTGAGTAGTAGTATCTCCATTTTCTACGTGAGGAAATCGAGGCTCGGCGAGGTTAGGTAACTTGCCCAAGATCAAGATCACATTGCTCCACATAGTGGCAGAGTCAATATAAGGATGTGGTTCTGACAGAGTCCAGAGCCCATGGCCATAATCGCTGAGCTGTCCTATGAGTCTAGGATTCTGTGTTAGGCATTTGATCCCTCAGCTGAAACAAATCAATCCCTCAATGCCAATCAACTTTGAGTGACCTAATAAAGTCTAATTGTTGCCCAGTGAGGTTGAAGACCAGGCACTGTCCCAAGGTAACCCAAACTGGTAGTACCACAGCGAGAGGCTCAGCTTGGGAGCCAGTGCACATTCCAGAAGGACATCTGTCTCGCTTTGCCTTTCCAACCCAAAAGAGGTAAACAGCGACAAGGATAACAGCATTTATGTAACAGGAAAAACGGCCCATGTGTGAAAGACTTAATAGTCTCCTGCCTGGGAGGTTTGCTTCCCTGTCACTGTCTCTCATCCTTTACCAGGACCCTGCCATGCTGAGAAAGGAATGAAGGAGAATTCATCCTGAAAACTGGTCTGCATCAGTACCTCTGTCAGTGGAAAGGATGCCTGCGGACTACACCCCTCCTATCTGGGAGGTTTCTTCCAGAGAACAAAATAATTAAGAGGGCGCAGATGAGGTGAGGCACATTTGGAGAAATAAGACATAACACTAGGGAAAATTTTATTAAATACCAGCAAAAATAATGTCAAATATTTTGACCTATTTGGAAAGGCTGGAGGAAGAAGGAAGAAAAGTAAAAGAAAAACAACTAAAATATAGAAGACAAGTGTAAACAAGCAATGACAAATTAATAGAAGCTACCATGAGCTGGTACTGTGTGCCAGGTACTTTATATGTGCGATTTTTGATAATTCTCAAAGGAGCCCAGTGAGGTGGGCGTCATTATCTACATCTCTCACACAAAGTCTCTTTGCTGTAGTGGCTGCTGAATCAGTATCTGTTCCCACGTGGCCAACTTTAGATCATTTTCAATTTTGATGTTGGGGAGTAGAAGGGGCACCAAGCGCCTGAGGCTGGGTGCCACTAGAGGGATGGAGAGAACACTGAGCACCTCGAGGAGAGCAGAGCTCCAAGAAGGGAGGAGGATGAATGAGCCCAGTGAAAATCATGAGAACAGGAACACCCACACCGGACTGTGAGTGAGCAAGAAACACATTTTTGTTCATTCATTGACTTGTTCATTCATTCATTTAACAGCCACTTATATAAGGTTTACTATGTGCTAGGCACTGTTCTAAGGGATTTTTAAATATTGGCTCCTTTAATGTAAAAACAACATTATGAGACATATGCTACTGTTATCCCCATTTTACAGATGAGGACACTGATACACAAAAAGGCTAAATAACTTTGCAAGGCACAAATATCTTGCTAAGCTGCTGATTAGGAGTTTCGTTAGAGCAGTGAGGCTACCCTAACTAATACAATGTCACTATGTAGATATTTTCTATTCAGACTTTGCCAAGGAGTTTGCAAAGACCAGAAGAATGACTGGAAAGACATAGGAAATGAGGCTCAAAAGACATCTCACAGTTTGTCGTGGCTTAGCTCAAAACACTCATGATGAGGATGAGTTTATTTGGATGGTATGGGTGGAGGAATAATACATTGATCTACTTATGATGTTTTGAAGATATCTATGCAATTTTATCTACATAGTCTCTTGTGAAATTCAGTCATTTAAATAAAATGAATAAGTTCATCACTTAGATCTTGGAGCTTGTTTGTTCTCAACCATTAAGTGAAGGGCAGGAATGGAGAGCTGAGTAGTATTAACACCTTCCAGCATCAACATTCCAGGCCTGCTTAACATGGGACATTTAACTTAAAATAGGAATAATTGCTTTTCGCAAATAGTTTACAGATTCAAGGCCAAAGCTGAGCTATTGACCTGTCTTAACTCTGAGCTAGCGCAGAAGTCATGAAGTGTCTGTGTAAGAACGTGAACATACGTAATATAAAAGATTCTAACTACGTTTGAATTTAGCTATCTTTTTTAGAAATCATACACACTGCATGATTCTACCATAAATAAAGTGATTAAGTGGAGTATTTTTCTTGGATGCAAGGATAGAGTACAGCTAAATCCTGGAAAGGTTTCTAAGAGAAAACATCAGATCAGCTGAGACAATCTTTCTCTCCCTTCAATCACTTTCTGCTCTCTTTTGTTCTGTCCTTTGAGCTCCTCCTCATTAGAGCCTCTGCCTCTCTAATTTTGCAGTCCCACCATTTGACATTGAATTCACCTTTTCTTTTCACAGGACCTGCTGCTTTATCTTTCTCCTTTTCTAACTCTGCAAAGATAAAATCTTATTTCTCAATGAAAACTGAGACTCAGATACAAAGCATAGCCAGGAAATGGTTTAATTGGCAAAGAAAAAAAGAAAATTATTGAATGAGCCAGATAAGTGACCCCAGTCCAAACCCAACTTTAAATCTGGCATAATTATTGTCTTTTTTCAAACTCTGAACTGAACCAAAGGCACTACTTTTTTAAAGCTTTGTGAAACTCAATCAAGCACTGCTGTGGGGTATGTGAATGGCATTATTTACTGAGGGAATCAACCCTACCAACCTGCTCTGTCACTGGTTGAACCTAACCAAGCTGGAACAATCTCAGGTATAACTAGGAACTGAAATCTAAGCAGAAAATTTTAAGCTTCTGCTCAATCTAGGGCTATAGCAGCAACTGTATATACAATTAATTTTGTCAAGTAGACTTAGAAGTCTCTAAAAACAGATTTGAGAATTTCATTTCACCCTTCAGATGACTGAGTTCTTATTTATATTCCAGAAGCTAAAGTTAGATAACAAATCTTCGAATATTCCTCCTCCCCTGACCCACCTACTTCAATCTCTCTCACCTCCCTTTTTTCCTTTCTCCCTCCCATTTCCTCTTCCTCCTCCCTCTTCTCTCTTCTTTACCTTTGTTTGGCAGAGGGGAGAGGTCTTCCAAGGGCAGCCTTCGTACCATTTCTCCCTTGAAGGATCCAATCTGTTTTCATGAACTTGACTCTTTATTTCTGCCTACGATTTCTACTTTCAATCTCTAGTTCTATCCTTTCACCTAAATTCCAGGTCTACAGGACACTTTACATAGATGTTACTGCTTTTCTCCAAGAATGCTATATCAATTCCTTCCCCCATTGAGAGATGGAGTCTTTCCCTTCAACCCCTTAAATCTGGGCTGATGTGTGACTATTTTGACCAACAGAATATAATAGGTATGACACTGTGAAACTCCTAAGGCTAGGTTTTAAGAAGACTTGTAGCTTCCACCTGGGTCTCTTGGAACACTCATTTGGGGAGAAGCTGGCACTGGAGAAAACCAGCCATCATGAAAGAAATCCAACTACACTGAAATCATTATGCTCTAAGAAAGACGAAGCTAGCAAACAAGGAGAAGCCATATGAAGAGAGAGATGCACCACACTACCCATCACAGGCCAGGCACCAGACAAATAAGTAAAGAAGACATAAGATAACTTCAGCCTCAGTTGCAGCTATATGATAAATCCCAAGTGAGAACTTCCTAGCTGAGCCCGTCAAGACCATAGAATGGTGAGAGATAATAATAAATGTGTGTTTGAAGCCACAAAGTTTCAGGGTAATTTATTATACAGGAATAAATACCTGGAAGAGCTCTCTAACTTTCCTTCGATCACTGACTTTCATTCCTTTAATAATTGTTTATTTAACACTTTCTATCTGTGCAGCAACTCACAAGGCATGAGGAAGCAGCAATGAACAAGACAGACCCAATCCCTGCTTTCATGGGGCTGACAGTTGTTTGGAAATATATGAAATGAATAATTGATCAAAAATTTCAAATTTCTAACAGCTCCTCCCCTGTGCTCACTCTAAGCTGGTCACTCTTCCCTTTTTTCATTGAGAAAATAGAAACAATCAGACAGGAATTCCTTACTCAACCTAGGATGTAGACTCCTAACCCACCAGCATCTATGCAAAATTCTCCACCTTCTCTCTTGCTTTTCTGGATGAAATGTCCTCAGGGGTTGCCTTGTCCACTTGAGCTCTGGATCCCAACTCAACAATTCCTTCTTCATCACTTTCATCAGGAAGCAAACATGCTCGTGGTATTTCAATCAGTCCCTCAGCTTAAAATACCATCTCCAGACCAATGGCTCAGAAATCTCTATCTCCAGCCTTGATCTCTCCCCAGAACCACAGACTTGTATATATTGAGCCACCTACTTGGCACCTCAACTTAGATGTCTTAACAGGCATCCAGACATGACCCAGACAGAGCTCTAGAGGTTTCACCTGCACCCTACCTGCTCTTACATTCTTCCCTATCCCCATAAATGGCCTCCTCATCAATTCCATTCCTAAAATAGAGAAATTATCCTGATCCCTCTCTTCTCTCACCCCACTTCCAATCCAGTAGGTAGCCTCTGGATTGACTCTGCCTTCAAAACATACCCTGAAGCCACCCACTCCTCTGCTTTAGCATCTCCACCCTGGTCCAAGTCACCATCCTCTCGCTGGATGGCTGAAATTCCAAGCCTCCTCACTTTTCCCCAGATTCACTCTGACCCCTACAACCTGAGCCTCCTCTTCTTAGGGTGGCTCAATGGAAACACTAGTTCAACATCTAAAAGGCTCTGAAAAGGATTTTAAAATTCTACTGAGGTTTTTAAAACAGGCCTAAAGCAAGATGCACTGCATTGTTCATGGCAAATTACCTAAAATCCCTCTCCAGCCATCCGTGCCCATCTCCACGGCAGCCACTCAGAAATCTCTCCTGGCTCGTTTCCCCACCCTTTCTTCACAAACTCGCCTCCTAAACGCCCCCAGCGTTGGCTGTTTCCCTGTCTCCTCCCCGCTTCTGCCAGCCCTCCACTAACGAGACACAATTAGCTTTTCTAGGCCTCCTTCAATTCATCTTTTATTCCAAGCAGCAACGCAAAGCTAGGCTCCAGGACCTCCTTAGAAAGGAAGGAGGCTGCAAACATTTGTTATACTATTCTTTTTCTTTTACCCCAATCACAAATTCTCCCTAGGGAAAGCTTTGCTGTCCTCTGAAAAGAAAGCATCACACCATCCAGGTCACCCTCCAAACTCATATCCCACCCCAGCATACCTACTCCAGCCCTTCCCTCCTATTGAGTTGAGCCAGATTGTTCTCTGACTTTGGGCATGGCTGGGTGGAATACCGAGGTTGCCAGTGGAGAATGGATCTTCCAGAGTTTCTTCTAGAACAGTGACTTTCAAACTTTTTTTGAGCTTCACTGTAAAAAATACATTTCACATTACAGCCAAGTTCACTTATGTGCACACACATGCAAACGAAGCAAAAGTTTGATAAAATATTATTTAACTATCACTCTCTGATATTTTCTTTTCTGTGTATATAATTTTAAAATGGTACTGATCATCTTTTAGTGATATATACCAAAATATTTATGGATGAAACAATATGAGGTCTGGAACTTGCTTCAAAATAATTGGGACAGAGGACTGGGGTAGATGAAACAAGATTGGCCCCATCCATTGACAGGTACTTTTGGCGAAAGTGCCCTTCTAGTTCAGTTCTGAGGCAGGAGGTGGATTATTTATTTATATATTTTTACTATTATTTATTTATTTTTATAAAATAAATTAAATATTTATATTTAACTGGAACTGAGGTACTAGTGGGTTGCTGGTACCTCAGGGCCAAGGTCCAGGACACCTCCCCGTTTTGTTAGGTAAGCCACACAGTGGGGCTAAAGCTAAAAGAGTAAGGCTGGGAAGGGACAAAAGATTGTAACTTCTGTTTTCTTGGTTTCCTTTGCTGCTTGTGGCAGAGAGTTGAGATCTAAGAAGCAGGGTCACATTATGATTTTCAAAAGCCCTACAAACTTTTACTTTCATGTGCTTTCTTCCTTCACACAAAAGAATTTTTTAATTATATTTTGCCATTGTATTGTCATTAATAAGACAAATAATATTAGTATTAAAATGTTTTCTTCAACCTAAAAGTTAATGTTTTTCTTTTAATTTTAAAAGAAATAAAACATTTTCATGGAGCCTAGTGTGGATTCTAGCTGCTGCGCCTGTGGTGCCTAACGGATGTTGACTCCATGAACAGATGCCCATTGAGTACCTGTTGATGGCTGGGTATTATAAAAAGTTAACATTAAGGGTAAGGGCATGACACTGAGGAGATGAAGGTTTGAGAAGATCCTTCTCTGTGCTTCCTTCTCTCTGTTCACACTGCCTGGAGCTCCCAGCTATCAGCCATGATGATGGTTGGATCTTCAATTCGTTTTGAAGGATGAGAGCATTGATGTGAAGGGAAGTGTCATTTTCCACACATGAGTCACCACAACGCTGTAGTAATAGGGGATTATAGTTTCCAATTTTAAAGCAAAATTTATTCAAGCACATTAACAGAAATATCAGGAATAAATTTCGTCCTCTACTACAAACATCACTGCAGATGTCCTAGCATTAGTCACGAGAAAGGCCATTTTAAAAGATGTTTACAAAGCTACAAAACTATGATAATGGGTTTCATTATCATAATATTTTTCTGCTGTTGATTAATTGAGTATCCAGTCTTATGATCCACTGAGTCACAAATAGAAACACATAAGATTGGTAATGGCTGCTACAATATTTCACATTTTTTTTTCTGAACTTATCAACAAGAGACAATTTATGACAATGTTCTTTGTCAGTGGGGCTCTAATTCACTTTTCCCCACCTTGTTCTTCAGGTCTGCAGATGATCAGTATCTAAGATGAAATCCTAAAAATTTTCTATGCTTTTCAAAATATATCTTATTTCACTTTAACCTAACACAGAGATGCCAACCAGCACATTTGGCAGTAGACTCTGTGTGTCCTAAAATGAGGAGGGAGTGTTACAAAACTTGAGAAATTGAGAACTGCTCTTAAGATTGTCAGAACTAAGTTGCCGGGTGTGATGGCTCACGCCTGTAATCCTAGCACTTTGGAAGGCTGAGGCATGAGGATCACTTGAGGCCAGGAGTTCAGGCCATCCTGAGCAAGAGCAAGACACCATCTCTACAAAAAATAGAAAAATTAGCTGAGCGCGGTGGTGCACGCCTGTATTCCCAACTACTCAGGAGGCTGAGGCAGAATCACTTGAGCCTAGGAATTTGAGGTTGTAGTGAGCTATGATGATGCCACTGCACTCTAGCCAGGATAACAAAGAGAGACAAAGAAGAAGGAGGAGGAGGAGGAAGAGGAGGAAGATGAGAAGGAGGAGGAGGAAGAAGGAGGAAAAAGGATAAAGAAGAAGAAGAAGAAGAGACTAAGTTAACCAAGTTATTATCTTTTAGTAGCAGTAGGCAAACTGCAACCTGCAGGCCAAACCTGGATCATCACCTATTTTTGTACAGACCAGAAGATAAGGACGGTTTTTACATTTTTTTAATGGTTGGAAAAAAAGACAAAGGAAGAATAATATTTAGTGATGTGAAAATTATGTGAAATTCAAATTCCAATGTACATAAATAAAGTTTAATTTGGAACACAACTATGCCAATTCATTTACGGATTATTTGTGGCTGCTTTCATGCTAAAGGGCAGAGTTAAGTATTTGCAACAGAGACAATATGACCCACAAAACCTAAAATATTTACTATCTGACTCTTTTCAGAAAATGTTTGATCCTGTCTTAGAGAGTAAGAGTCCTACACAGGATCAGAACCACTAAGTTTCTTTTAGTAATACCATTACAGGAACTCTTATCCATGAATAATGCATCAATAATATTACTAGTTAACCTCTGTTGGTCTTTTACTATGCTGGGCCCCAGGCTAGGTGTTTCCATCCATTACCTAAATTCTCACAATAGATAATGTCAAGACCTACATTTCATATTAAGAGATGAGGAAAAAATGAAGCTCCAGAGAGATGAACTAACTTGCCTAAAGTCACTCTTAGAAAATGTCCTAACTGGGATTCAATCCCAAGACCACCTAATGTCAAAGTTTATACCCTTAACTGTGGTGTAATTGTGACTCCCGGCATTATGGATGTTTGCCACTAGTACTTCCTCTTTAAGGAAAGACTGCATAAAACTTACTGTCTTAGTCTGTTCAGGCTGCTGTACCATAGACTGAGCGGATTTAACAGTAGAAATTTATTTCTCACAATTCTGGAAGCAGAATTTCTGGAAGTCCAAAATCAAGGCATTGGCAGATTCAGTGTCTAATGAGGGTCTGCTTCGTGGTTTGTAGACAACTGTCTTCTCATTGTGCCCTCAGATGGTGGAGAGAGGAAGCAAGCTCTTTCCCGTCTCTAGATAAAGGCATCGATCCCATTATGAGAGCTCCACCTTCATGATCCAATTACCTCTCAAAGGCCCCATCTCCAAATACCATCACAATGGGGGTTTAGGCTTCAATAAATGAATTTCGCAGGGATACAAAGGTTCAGTCCATTGCACCAAGTACTGTGCAAAGTCAGTCTTCCTTTAATTTGTCCTAAATTTGCAACTTTTCTAGCTTCACGTGGGAGCCCTGATCTAGTAAAGTTGCTCCTGGTGAGTCTGTGTCTACCCAGCCATAGCTAGCCCTGTTGTGTGTTCCATCCGCCCTAAGCCTTTTTTGAGTGGGGTGTCTCTGCTCTCTGTACATGGAAGTCTCCTCTTCTTCAAGCCTGCTATAGTTTGGTTTGGTTTCCTTAAATGCAGTGACCAGAACAACATAGAACATAGTTCAATAAACTGGCAAGATAGTGTTTTTTTCATTTCTCATGTCTTTCTTAGCATGATTCATAGCATTTCACAGTTCTATTATTTCATCTTTTTAGGGACACAGAAGCAAAAAAGGGACATGTTTTCAGTTCGTAGCAAATTCCTAATCACATTCCTAGAACATAACTTTGTTTGCTCAAAGCCAAGCATCCTGTTATATAGTTCACATTAGTTTTCTCTGAAGAGTTTGAAAATAATTTTTCTGCAAAGTTCAAAGCTTTTAGTTCTAGTTATAGAGAAAAAGGCATAGCATGAGTTGCCATGTGTGTGTGTGAGTGTGTGTGTGTCCCTGACCTGGCGGGGGCTGCCCAGTGAGGCAGAGAAGAACTACATTCCTTTAGAGGAAGTGGAACTTCCAAATATCTTCCCAAGAATACCAGATGTGATATAATCTCTGAATGGAAGTCCACAGAATCTGTTCCCATGACTTGTGACTCAAGATTCATCTTTTAACTATCAAACCTTCACTTCACCAAAATAAGAGTATCTATTACCTGGGCGATGTGGATAAAGCATATCTTTATAAAGGCTCTCGTTTCTCCCAAAGGAATAGAAACAATATTTTGATTTAGATATATTTTACACCTGTCTTCTTAAATATGTTTTTCAAAACATATATTTCTGTCAGGTTTATGGGTAAATTTTCATGTTAGCCTCAGTCTAATTGCCAGTTGGTGGCGGGGGGGTTGACCCTGACATGGCTCCTGACGGTACATGTCTAGGCTCCCAATAGTAATCAGATTCACAGGCTGTGTGCGTTGAATGATGCCAGACATCAACCTGGATGAGAAAGAGTGTATAATTCCTGCCTAGCAATTTATCTCCACAATGAAAGATTCTATTGATGAGGCTCTTTCTGGACATTCATGCAACTTTTTCAAAGTTGGCTTCCATGTTTTTCATTACCTCTCCTCTCTGTAATATTCAACTAGCCTAGTCAACTAGCTCCTTATGTACTAACTTCTCCCAGTCTCTTTTTGGAAAACCTAATAAAAATTTCACCCACTCTTACTGTTCAACACATTTGCTGTTCTACATTTGTTTTTTTGTTGGTTTTGGTTTTGTTTAGAAAATTAAGTTTAGAGGCCAACAAAAATATTTTTGTGATAAGGGATACCAATTGTGGTATTCCTGTCAACAGTGCTGGGCACCTTTCCTCCGCCAACCTAAGCATCACACTGTCCTGAGGTCCCCCAAGTTCCCTTAAGGCAAAGGGAAATAAAGAAGAGTGGACTCCTTCTGCCTCTATATAGATTGTGAAGAATCAATAGTTAATTAGAACATTGCTTTAGGTCTTATTTTCATAAGTATAATAATAATTAAATATAATAAATCCATGTGTGAAGGTAAACAAAATACAAACAACGTATTTTATTTGCTTATCAAGAACTCTATAGAGTAGAATCTTGTCTTACCCAGAACATAGATTCTAAAATCAATGAGTAATAAGAAGACCAGGTATAATCTAATGTACTCTTGAAAAGAATCAAGCACAGTATTCATTGCTTTCTACTTACAACTCTTTACAATGTTTGTAGGATGTACAGACTATAATAAAGAATACACATGCAAAATATGTTTACAGTATTTTAGTTCCACAAGGATAAACTGGACTCACAAGAAGCACATATAATGTGACTCCACTATATCTCACCTTTGAATAGTAGAGGTAGTAATGATGATGATGATGTTAAAAATGTGCAATGTGGCTACTAAAGTCACTGAGATAATCACAGCCCCACTCAGATATCCTTTCATGTTGTAAGGTCAACCTTAGCCAAGGAGAAAGTGGTGCCAGTTAAGTCAAAGGTAAACTAATTTAGTATAGTATTTTAAATGTCTCAGTATAATAGCAAACCCCAAATTTTGGTACCTCTATTTATTCTCTTGCTTTCTACATAATTTCTGATAAGTGGCTAGTCCTCTCACTTAGTAATTTCTATGTCTCATCAATGGTCTGAGAAAGGAGTTGGCACATACCTGGAGAAAGCTTTTTTTGGAGTTTCTTCCTGTAGCCTCTCCTCCCCAACAAATACTTCCATCAACAGGGCAGGTACCCCTAGGCTGGTTCTCATTTGCTACTTTTAGGCTTTATTCCATCAGCTCAGCCTCTCATATGTTTTGTGAATAGGGATTCCCCATCCCATTCCACCCACGGAGATTAACTAATGTGAGGATTATTAACTCATGCTCCTTACTCCTCATTGGATAAGACAGAAGAGAAAAATAATTATTAGGTATTAAGGTTAATAATTCACACATAAAAGTCACCTGGATTATATTATCAAGTGTGCACAATTAAGCTCTGGACCTGTGGAGAGTCAGAGAATGTGACTATCTCATACATTCTTCAGGTGGTCAGAATTCCACAAAAAGGAGCTTGCCTTACTGGGCTTTTTAGAACTGATACAATTTTATCAACAAAATATCACATATAGGCAATCAATTTATTTAAAATTGGTACAGATATTGTATCGCAGAGCCAGCCAATGGCCTCAAAGGGGGATCCAAAGCATTTCTGGACAAAGCCCAGAGATAGTGGATCAAGGTGTCTGCAAGACCAGGTTTGACCTAAAGCCTGTGGAAGTGACTGGGAGCCCAAACTGAAAAAGCACTGCCATTCCCAGGTTCAAAATGGGTCCTACAGGACAGAGCCTGAAATTGGACTAACACTTGGTTAAGTCAAAAGCGATCAGCCATGGTTGAGGCTCACATCAGGGTAATGAGGCCGTAAGACTGGCAAAGCTGGAAAAAGACAAATTAAAGCTTTTAGCCCATGTTGAAAATAATTGTGTAATATGAGTCTCTAATCTTGTACTTACTTATACTAAATAAAATTCTCCAGAACTGCATAAATAATAGTGTGTGATCATGAGCTTTCTATGCATGCTCAATGTGCAGTGAGATATCTGTGAAAGGAAAAAAAGGCTATAAATCCCAAGTTTGTATCTTTTAGAAAAGACCTTGCTGGCCCTTTTAAGAATCACAAAATGTTAGTTATGGCCTAGAGAGACTGCCCTGGAGGGGGCACTTTTAATTTATTAGGGACCCAAGTAACCAGGAACAATCTTTGTTTGCAGGTAGTCCTTGAAACAAAGAATTTCTACAGTCAATGTTGGAATCTCCCTGTTTTATCAAAATGCAGTGTGTATGTGAACTGTTACCTGTTTAAAAAAATTCTCAACCACAAAATACCACAATAACAAGAAAAAAGAGGGTATAATGCAACCCTGTATTTTGTCATGTAGTCATTCTGGTTTCTACAAACAACTGGATAAGAAACAAATTGAAAATTACCAATGTTTCTCATACATTTTCAAGATTTCTATTTCTTATTAAAAGTTTTTCTCTGGTTTTACATCCTGATTAAATGATCTCCCAGATAAATCTCATTTTTGATAGTGTAATGGTGCAGACAGGGAAATGTAGTCATAAATGTGGAATACTTGTATCTAAAAGTCCAGTCTGAATCATCATAGTTTTACAAACTATGTTTATTAAAATATAATATCATACATCATAATCTGTTGAGTTTTGAAAAGAAGAATGTTTTTGTCAAATTGTATCTACCTCTTTTATTCCCTAGTTGAGATATTATTTTTAAAACATTTAATGCTTTACATATCTCACTTAATTTGTTGATTGTTCAGTAGTCCTAGCACTATGAAGGCAAACCCAAGATCCAAACCTCAGTGGCGTATAACATAAACAAAATTAGTTCTTTTCTTCAGAAAAAAATTTTAATAAAAAAATTAACTTACTACTGTATTATAAGTTGGCCCAGAGATAGGGTTTCTTTGGTTTTGTTTAGTAAAATATTTTCCAATATTAATATTGTTAATATCTCTATTAATGGCCTGTTTGGAAAATGTCTTAATTTCAAATATAAAATTCAATTTAGAATTCTGGTCCTGGTAATGACAGAGAAGCTTACCTCTGACTAATCTTCCTGTAGATAACAACAATAAAATTTAGATGAAAACAAAAAAACTACTATTGTAAGGCACAAGAGAGCAACCAAACTCAGGCAGAAGCTAAAGAGAATAAGGAAGGATGAGAACCACATTTCTAGAGTGCAACTCCTGAAGGCACATCCAAGTTCCAACTATGCAGAGTGGCTAGAATTCAAGTGGGAAATTGCAATTTTGTTGGCTTCTAATGTCAAAGCATGGACTTCAAGGCTGCTATAACATCTGGAAATAAAGGGAGAAAAGTCCCGGGAAGGAGGAAAGCACAGAGGGGAAGCCCTAAAAGTCTGTGTATAAAGTCCTCTCAAATCCTTGGCTAATTCCCGAATTGTGCATGTGTGGGGCAGACTTCAAGGAGCCAGTGGAAAGCAAAAAGCCGGAAAACTATAAAGCTGACCAAATATTTCAGTTGCTGCGCAGCATAGGAAGGCTGAATTTAAAATTTGGAAACTGCAAAACTAGATGGGCTTGGCATATACCACAAACTTTCCATTGAAATTCCAGAATAGCCATACTTTAGGAAAAATAACTATGTCTCAGGGCTGAGGGGCATGCTCTAGGAATAAGAGCAAAACTGAAACAGACCTGCCCTGTGTAAAACTAAGTCTACATAAATGCAAGGTGATCAGTCAATAATTAAACTGCCTACTTGAACAAAAATCAACACTATTCAGAGGAAGATAACATAATCCAGCATCTCTATAATGTATTAATCACAATCCTCAGTTCACAATTTAAGAATTATTAGATGGACATTATTAGTCTGGGTCTAATTAGGGGACAGAAACCACATGGTAATTTGAACAAGTAAAGTTTAACATAAAGAATTATTAAACTATGATAGGAACTAATTATAAAGATGGAAAAAGAACTTAAATTGGACTGAGGGAGAGTACACATGGAAGAACAAATGTGGAATGGGGAACACTTCCCAAGATTGGAATTCAGACCTCATTGGAGAAGGTGTGGTTGTAGTGCAATGGATGATGGAAAAGTTTACTGGGTTGCTCCATTTAGAGCTGGTCCACATCACCAGGAAGCAGGGAACAACCTTCTGGTGCACAGGCAAGCTGACGCTGGAAGACGGGTGCACAGAGGGATTCAAAGTGCTGGAAGCCTACATTCTGGCCCAGTAGTACACCTTGGGATGTGTAGTGTTCGTGTCTGGAGGATCTTAGGAACCAATTCTCTGGAGTACAAGCCAGCCAAGGCAAAATCAGAGCAAAACTGCCAGCACTGGTCTGAAGCATGTTGGCGTCTGCATCAGGAGGATTAGCAGGAAACAATTCTCTGAGTTGTAGAAAAACTGAGATGTGAGGGGGGCTGCACAAAGGCAACTGGGACACTGCTCCCAATAACGCCTAGTGAGTGCCCTTGTCCACATCAGGGAGGCTGTGGGACAGTGATCACTGGGCTTGGAATGGGACTGCAAGTACCAAAGGACTTCATGCTCTGGACACACACATGAGGCAGTACATCTCTTGATGCACTGATAAACTCTGCAGCAAGAGAAAGTAAAAATAATTCAGTATGCCATAACCGGGAAGAGAAGCACCTTTCCTTCTGCAATTTGCCTCCTGCCTCCTCTACTAATCAAGTTAACATCATATTTACTATGCAGAAGTAATGCTTAAGGAGCCCAATATATTTCCACAGAGCAGATACTGAAGGGTAAATTTGGAATTAAGAGGTAATAAATTGATAACAGGCACACATACAAAGAAACAGAAAAATCTGATCTACAGCTAAAAGGAAAAGCCATCGATAGAAACTAATCCTAAAACTAAATACTGGAATTAGTAGATAAGGACTTGGCAGGAGCTAGTACAGATATGTTTAAGGATTTAAAGGAAAATACATCATAATGACTGAATAAATGGGAAATACCACCAAGAAATAGACACTATAAAAAAGAACAAAATGAAAATTTTAGGTCTGGAAATGAAATCTCAGAAACGAAAACAAACTCATAACAGAATATTGGAAATTGAGAAAAAGCAGTAAATAAAATTGAAGACAGATCAATTGAAATGATCAAATCTGAAGAACAAAGAAAAAAAGATTAAAAAAAAATAAAAAGAGCCTCAACAACCCATGGAACAATATCAAGGAGTCTAACACATGCATAATTGGGGTCTCAGAAGAAGAGATAGAGAATGAAACAGAAAAATATATTTAAAGAAATAATAGTGAAAAACAATTTAGAGATCCAAGAGTTTCAGCAAACTCCAAATAGATGGATACAAAGAAAACCGCACCTACAAAAATCATAATCAAACTGATAAAGACCAAAGATAAAGAGAAAATCTTTAAATCAGCTAGGGAGAAAAAGGCATACTACATACAAGAGAACAAAAACACAAAACAAAAACACAAATGACAGCTTACATCAGAAAAAAAAGAAGGCCAGAAGACAATGAAATGGCATCTTTAAAGTGCTGAAGAAAAATAAAACTGTCAATACAGACTTTCAGATAAACAAAAGCTGAGAGAATTTGTCACTAACAGACTTGTACTTTAAGAAATACTAAAGGAAGTTCCTCTGGCTAAAGGTAAGCAGCACCAAACAGAAATTTTAATCTATAGAAAGAAATTAAGACTCTAGAAATAGCAAATACTTGGATAAATATAAAAGACAACTTTTTTTCTCTTAACTTATTTAAAAGACAACTGATTGTTTAAAGCAAAATTTGTAACATTGTATTATGAAATGTATAATCTACATAAATGTAAAATATATGACAACTAATAGCACAAAGAGTGGGGTGGCATAAAAGGAATCACAGTAAGTCTTCAGTTACTATCATCAATAAGTTCTTGGAAACTGTGACTTTAAGCAAAATGATGTGTAGCAAAACCAATTTTACCATGAGCTCATTGACATAAATAAGAGTTCAGTTTCTACAGCATATTTCTGATCACAACAATACCACCAAACTTCTAAATAAAGATCAAAAACACCTCTAATATTGAACATTAAAATAAATGTGAGCTCTACATATAGAAAGAGTAATAAAAACAAGTAAGATAATTATTTATGCAATTTTTGGTGAATTAGTGAGTGACAGCGGTGATAGCAGTGGTGGGTTAAAACCAGGAGTAAATATTTGCAAAGTGAAAATTGTGAGAGAACCTCTTACCACCACACACAGTTCCGAAACAATCACAAATATGGCAGGCTCTCTGAGTGCTTTCATACTGCGTCATATATTGTGCATTTGTGTGGTTATTG
This sequence comes from Avahi laniger, assembly GCA_963575035.1. Classification (NCBI taxonomy): domain Eukaryota; kingdom Metazoa; phylum Chordata; class Mammalia; order Primates; family Indriidae; genus Avahi; species Avahi laniger. The sequence continues at coordinate 55,021 of CAUYSK010069895.1, forward strand.
TATACTTGACAATTTTTACTTTACAATAGTTTGCATTCATTCATTCATTTTCCAACCCACTTACTCCTGTTCAGGGTCGCAAGTGGCCGGAGCCTATTCTGGCAGGGTTAGGTTTTCACCTCCAGGTGAAAGGCAAGAACCAACCCTCGACAGGCCGCCATTCCATGCAGGGCAACTTACACACACATCCTCACCTGCTCAGACTGGGACAATTTAGACACGTCAATTAAACTAACATGCACATCTTTGGATGTGGGAAGAAACTGGAGTACCCAGAGAAAACCCACGTAGACATGGGGAGAATGTGCAAACTCCACACGGACAGAGTATTGGTTTTTTTCTCATCGATGTTATAAAGAAACGACATTTAATGAAACAATGTTATTCGAGAACCCACTGAGCACTGCTGTAAATTCTTATATTTTGAATGAAGTGGTACACTATTAACTATAAGTAGACTCTGAAGAGTCCAGGTGCAGATTGTAATCCTTAAAGCAACCAGTAACAAAATACAAAGAGATATGTCTAAAAATGGGAGAATCTAAATGGAATACTCAAATATATTTGATTAACTCAAAAGAAGGCAGAAAAGGAAGAAAAGAGGATAGGAAAAATAGAAAAAAAATAGTAAAATGCAGACTTAAATCCAACAGTGTTAATGATTACATCAAATGGGCATGGTTGTACACTCCGATTGAAAGGCATAGACTATTAGGCTGCATTAAAAAAGCAAGACGCAGCCATATGTTGACTACAAGAGATAGGTTACCACCCAGTTTATCACTGAATAGATGTTTCCTAAATCATACATAATGAAATGGGAAATATTCCTGGTTTTAACAAAATATGTTTAAGATATTTAGTTCAATTAAATTGTTACAGTTTCCTCTAAGAGTGACAACCTACGGAACAGATAGAATTTGGGATTTTATGGGACAATTTTGTTTCTGCTGCTGCCAATCGAGTATTTGTTCACTTCTCTTCCTGATCCCTTTATAACTGTATGCAATATGCCATATTTAATCTTCAGACATGGTCTAATATCTCTAAACTACTTTTTAAGCACATAAAATCATGGTTTGGAATTATAATAATCCTTAATGAAGACAGGAATCATCAGTTAAATAAACAAATCATTGAACTGAGAATCAAGTGTTCCACAGTGGTATTCCTGCTAACGTAGGGAGGCACTGGGGAATGGTTAGAAGACAAAGGGTACGGGGAGTCCAGCAAACCTTGCTTTGATCTCTGTCTCCTCCTCTTACCGGCTGTGAGACCTGAAAGCTTCACAAGTTAGCTAACTTTTGGTTTTCTCACTTGTTCCCTCCTATATTTAGGAGGATGACTAAGTGCCAGACTGCTTAGGTTCAAATTAAATCAACTCCTTCTAACTAAATAATGTTGGGCAAGGTACTTAACTTCTCTATACTTTAGCTTCCTCATCTGCAAAATGAGAAAAACAACACCAACCTTACATGGTTTATGTGGATTAATGAGTGATATTTCTAGAGCACTAAGAACAATGCCTGGCACACAGAAAACAGCATATAACTGTTTGCAAAATAAAATAAATACCTTCCTCATTGAGTTCTTACAACAATTAATTAAGATGATTTAAATAAATCACTCACTGCTATGCCTGACAAATAGTAAGTACACAATCAACAGTAGTTGCCATTACTATTGCTGGAGGTAATGTGGGTGATCAATGCTAAACACCAGCAATTGAGGTTGGGCATGGAGGCTCATGCTTGTGATCCCAGCACTTTGGGGGCTGAGGTGGGAGGGTTGTTTGAGGCCAGCAGTTTGACACCAGCTTGGGCACTATTGTGAGATCCTGTCTCTACAAAAAAAAAAAAAAACCTAAAATTGAAAAGTAGCCAGATGTAGTGTCATATGGCTATAGTCTCAGCTACTCTGGAGGCTGAGATGGGAGGATTGTTTGAGCCCAAGAAGTCAAGGTTGCAGTGGCTATGATCTCGTCACTGTACTCCAGTCTAGACAACAAAGTAAGAACATGTCTCTAAAAAAAAAGCATCTCCTTATAGATTGTTTAGTCAAGTATAAAAATAAAAGTGGTGGTAAGGAAAAATTCATTCACAGAGACCACCTAAGATATTAAAAAAAAATGAGGGGGAATGCTGTAATAATAGATATAAAGTTGTAAGTGTCAAAACTGTTCAAAGCTGATGAAAATGTTAGTGAAGAACTTAAGCTTTATACATTATTACCTTTAGAGGGGATATGATTAATGGAGGAAGAAATCAAGCATTTCAAAGTCCTTGGTCTGCAGATTGGCAGCAATAGCATCCCCTGGGAGCATGTTAGAAATGCAGAACCTTGGGCCCTACCAGAATCACAATTAACAAGAGCCCCAGGTGATTCTTGTGCAACTGAAAATTTGCAAAGTATTTTGTAGAATATTTTCACTTTCCATGTTTTTCCCTGTGGTTTATTTTGAATATACCATATTAATGATATTGACAGTTGGGTAATATTAGGCTTTTTTAGAGTCATACATGTTCCTCTGAAGATGTGACTAAAATTTGGCTACATGTGTGATTTTATTATATCTCAGGGACAAATTTTTATAATCAAAAGTCACTTTTGATTTTATAATGTGAAGCAGTGTGAAAGGAGTCACCAAGTAGGTTTTACAGCAAATATCACTGGCATTTTTCAGTTTTATTACCCAAGCGATGCATGTTTTTTTTAAAAATCATCTCAGGATCTTTAGAGTTCAGAAATTCATCACTTTTCACTGTTCACTCTTGCTTAGTCTGAAGATGAAAAATGAAAACAGGTCTCTGATTGATGCTTCTTCTGTTATAATGAAGCTACAATTCACTGACTTTTAAAATAGAATGTTTCAAGACCAAATATTTTATTTGGATGTATCTGAAGAGCTAAAATATTTCTATTGAAACTCTCTGTGAGAAAACATTATAGATATGAAACATCTGTTTTTGGTCATTTCAGTTAAAGATTAATATTTGCACAGGGCAGGAAGACCTGTGGTAATATTTTATTGTTTTAAGTACAGTATTTCCATGATGTAGTATTCCCGAAGGATTAGGTAGAAGTATACACCCCATTAACATGTTGCAAACATTCCCAAAGTATTTGGGAATATGCATATGTGCAAATATATGAAACTCACTTTCCCACTTCCTTTTTTCTTTCTTTTTGGGGATAGAAGGTGGGGAGAGTGTGGGTGGGGGTTAACACAGCTATGGAAACACCCTGGATGCTCAAGGTCAGGGGTAAAGTGCCTGGGAAGAATCAAGAGAGACAGGAGTATCAGATTTTGTATTTCTCAGGAGGGATCATTTCCACCAGTGCCTCTTTCAGATGATCCTCTGGCCCAAGATAACCAAGACACCTGCCATTGACTTTGGTATGAGGGTGGGGGCCATCCAGTCCCTACCTTTTGCAGAGCGAGGGGTCCAGTATTCCTTGTGCGGAATACTGGAACTCAAGGACTCCTGACGGAACTTTTAGGTTTTCAACCTAGACAATTGGAATCGCCTGGGGAGCTTTAAAAGCTACTGATGTCCAGGTCTCACTCCCAGACATTCTGATTGAATTGTTCTAGGGTATGACCTGCGCACTGAGATAATTAAAAGTGCCCTTGGTGACCAATGTGCCATCAGGGGTCTCTGGGCCACACAATCTTTGGGGCTCCCCTCTCCTTTCCACAGGATACGCCCACCTCTCTCATTCTAGGTCCACAAATCATTCAATTCCTTATCTTTCTCTCCAGGTTTCCGCCTCAGTTCATTCCCAAGGTTGAGTCTGTCCACCCACTATGAATGAGTCCCCAGTCTCTTGGGTCTTAAAAATTGTTATGGGCTAAATTGTGTTCCCCAAAATTAGTATGTTGAAGTCCTCATACCCAGTATCTCAAAATGTGACTGTATTTAGACACAAAGACTTTAAAGAGGTAATTAAGGTAAAATGAGCTCATATAGGTAGACCCCAATCCAATATGACAGATGTCCTTGTAAGAAGAGGAGATTAGGAGACAGGTGCAGAGGAAAAACCATGTGCAAAAAAAGATGGCCATCTACAAGCCAAGGAGAGAAGCCTCAGAAAAAAATCAACCCTGTTGACACCTTAATCTCAGACTTCTAGCCTCCAGAATTGTGAGGAGGAAAATTTCTGTTGCTTAAGCCATCCAGTCTGTGGTAGATGACATAGCAGCCCAAGTAGACTAAGACAGAAATCTTGCCAGTGCACAGGGTGCATGTGAGTCATGGTCCTTCTCTGTGTAGAGACTAAGTGTGGTGGTATGCGGATTAGTTTCTAATATCCGAGAGGGCGTTTGAACAGAGAGGAACATCCACGATGATATGAACCTTAATGCCAATGGAGTGAGCATTTAGGCATTGATATAAAATTTGATTAAATTCCTTTAATTTAAACTGCAATTGCAAACTTAGCATGACTAATTCTTTTGAACATTTCAACACCATAGACAAAATACACAAATCTGATAACAAAACTTGTTAAAACATTTAACCTTAAACTACTCCAAACAGCAAATACCATGTGTTGAATTTATTTCTTCATAAAAGTTGTTTTATACCTTCTAGGGTTATGGATGAACTTATTTTGATTTCTTCCTAATGTTTCAATAATATTAGTTTGATACCTTCTAGGTAATAATTCTCATTAGATGCCACATTCGTTGAGGTTCTGGATTTCTGACCATTTCTTGGTTGAGGCACAAAATTCAGTTTTTCTCCCCTAGTGACTCAAACCCAGGCTAATAGTTACAATGTTGAGCCTCTTTTCTGTATTGTTAAAGCCTGTGGTTAGTTTGCTTAGACTTTTTTTTGAGACAGAGTCTCACTCTGTTGCCCTGGCTAGAGTGAGTGCCGTGGCATCTTCCTAGCTCACAGCAACCTCACACTCCTGGGCTCAAGCAATCCTTCTGCCTCAGTCTCCCAAGTAGCTGGGACTACAGGCATGCACCACCATGCCCAGCTAATTTTTTCATATATTTTTAGTTGTCCGATTAATTTCTCTCTATTTTTAGTAGAGATGGGGTCAGTTTGCTTAGACTTTTTAGAGTCTACTCCTTTCTCTAAATTTTAGTTTGCCCCAGAACTGGATGTTTACGTCCAGAAATAATAAGTTTTTACTTCTCACTTGGCCAAGACTATATAATGTGTTGTCCTTGTATTGGGATAGATTGATCAGTGTATTAATATTAGGGTTATAAACAATTTATTGGTATTTTATTACTATTAGTAGAACTATTAGAATTTCATTATCTGGGAGTTTAGTCCATGAGCTTAGCAAATCTCTGTAGGACATTTAGGAAATTTATCACCATTGAATACACTGCTGATCTGCCTTTTTATTTGGTTATTGCAACTGACCCCTGGTGCTGATTAACTATCCAGTTATTCTACATTTCTGTTAACTCATTAATCAGAAGCACATACCCCTTCATAGATTCCTCTTGTTTCAATTAAACTTATTTTTATGCTTAAGTCATCACATTGTGACCAGTGCCTATCTTCTACCTGAGCTCTAGTCACATGACAAAATATCTTCTAATTAGTTAACCTTGGACAATGTGTTCAAAGCCTCCTACTCAATCCATTGTTTTGTTCTTACTTCAGCTTTGAGGAGCAGGGAGAAGGGCAGTCTTGGCCACGTGTGCATGGGATCTTTTGTGCTGAGCAGATGAATAGAAAGAGATGCGATGGTATCTCTTCTTCCTTGGCTGATTTTGAACCTCTCTGGAGAGGCTAAAAGCAGATGTGCTCAAGTGCAACTTTGTGAGACTAGCCCAAGCTGAATTGCTCTAGGGGCATCTGTAACAAAGCATGGCCCAGACCTGGAAGAAAGGCTCCCCTTTCTCACTGTAGTCATGATGATGACAATAACAGCCTTTTATTGTCTATTTACTTGTACTGGACCCTGTGCTCTTACTTTGTATACATTATATGTACTATCTCATTTAATTTGGTCATCAAAATAATCTTTTGAGCGAGGTATTATTTATCCTTCTTGTACAGATCAGGGAATTGCAGCTTAGTGAGATTAAGTAACACCCAGCAAGAAGAATGGCACAGATTTTAATCCAGGAGTATCTAACTAAATGCCAGAGGTTTTTGTTTTGATTGATTTATTTAAACTTTATCATTGAAGCAAAATACACATACTAAAAAGTGCACTTATCGTAAATATACAGCTCAATGAATTATCACAAAGCGAATACCCTGTGTAACCACTAAGCTGATCCAGAAGTAGAACATTGCTAGCATACCAGAAGCCTTCCTCATGACCCCTCTTGACCAACCAACCCTAGTCACCACCCTGACTTCTAGTACCACAAATTGTGTTTACCTATGTTCTCCCTTTATAAAATCAAATCATATAGTATATACTCTTTTTGGCCTTGCTTCTTTAATTAAACTTTATGTTTGGGAGAGTCCGAATGTGGTGGGTAGTAATATTTCATTTATTCTCGTTACTGTATAGTATTCCATTGTTTGAATATAACACAACTTATTTTTCATTCTTCTATTGATGGGCATTTTGGCTATTATAAATAATGCTGCTATGGACACTCTTTTAAAGGTCTGTGAACGTAAAAAGTGTGAATGCATTTTTGTTGTATGTATACCCACGAACGGCATGGATAGTCCTAGGGTATGAGCATGCCAGGAGATTTATACACAACACATCATATCAGCAGGTACATGATATCAACATGACTTATTATTGGTGATATTAACTTTGACCACCTTTTAAGTTTTCTCTTCTGTAAAGTTGCTGTTTTTCCCTGTCCATACTCTATTCATTAGAAGCAAGTCACTAAGTCCAGCTTACACTCAAGCAGGAAAGAATTAAGCTGTACATCCTGGAGAAAGGAGTAGGAAGGACTTTTAGGCTTATGCCAAGTCACCCCAGTGATTAACAGACATTTTGGAGGAAGATACCTTATGGTTATGCAAATACTTCATTTATTCTCAAGGTTTCACTCACTAGTCTTTGCATTTACCAGTGCATCTTGCTAACAGTAGTTATTATTGTGGTGTTCTAATGGTGATTTTCTATTTCCCTCATTTCTTCTACATTTAGTACTTGCAAGTCTTCTGTAAAGATTTGACCTTTCTTATCCATTTATTTATGTCAGTATGGAGTCATGAATATTATGAGTATTTTTTTTATTTTGGAGGTTATACTCCAATACTATTATTATTTAATTTGCTGCTCAAATTGTTCCAACTTTAGCCATTGAGAGCTGGTTCAGTTGGTTCCTGTGTGCCTTTGGTATCTACCATCCTTTTTTTTTTTTTTTTTGAGCACTTTCTTCGTAATCAGCTTTGTTGAGGTATAATTTATATGCCATATAATTTGTTTTATCTGTATGTACGTATTCAACTTTCATATTCATCATATCATATCAGGAGGTACATGATATCAGTATGATTTCTAGTATATTTACAGAGTTATGCACCTATTCAGACAGCTATGTATAGAATATTTCCAACACCCCAAAAAGAATCCTCATCTCCATTTGCAGTCTTCCCCCTTCCCAATCTCAGCCTTACGCATTCACTAATCTAATCTCTATAGATTTGTTATTTTCCGGACACTTCCTTACTTTCTGGCACCGTAAGATGCTGCAGGTTCACATTGTATTTTCTCTGCTCTAGCCCTAGAAACAATTTCTTCAAGGAGCACTGGTTTTGTTTGTTGGAGAATGGTATTTGGAAATCAAGATCTGAGTGCAAGGTGTGCCTGTTTCTGCTTCTCATTCCTTCCAGCTACTGTTAGTTGACAGAGGTAGGAAATACATGTATGTATACTGACCCATGCGAACACATATACTTGTATTTATGTTTTATCCATCTGTATACATATGAATATAAGTTCATGCTGGTATCTGTGACTCTAACCAACACCACAGGATTCATTCTATACTCTCTTCTTTGCTTATTTGTAACTTCTTTCTCTGTCAGTGAGACTGGCTCTCATAATTTAAAACATATTTTCTTCTTCAATCAATTTTTATATACCAATTACAGTATAATGTTTGTATGTACTTCTTTTGTCGCCTTACACTATCCAGTCAAGATACTGTTTTTCAAAGCTACTTAGGTCAGCTCCATTAGTATGTACTCTTTTTTTTGGAGGGAGAGAGTCTGGCTGCTTTCATTCAGCATGACTTTGAGATTCATTGTTTTTGAATGTATCAAAAATGTGTTCTTTTTCACTGCTGCACAGTATTCTGTTATATGGATATACCACAAGTTGTTAATCTAATCATCTGCTGATGGACATTTCAGCTTTTTCTAGTTTGTTTATTTTTTAAGTGCATTACAAAAAATAGGTTTTTTGTATATATGGGGTCTCACTATGTTGCCCAGGCTGATCTTGAACTCCTGGCCTCAAGTGATCCTCTCACTTCGGCCTCCCAAAATGCTGGGATTATAGACATGAGCCACCCAGCCCTGCCTGGGTTACTATAAATAAAGCTGATAAGAACATTTTTGTTCAAGTCTTTGTGTAGACATGTGATTTTAAATCTCTTAGAAAAATACCCTGGAGTAGAATAGCTGGGTCATATGGTGGGTATCTGTTTAAATTTATGAGAAACTGCCAAGTTGTTTTCCAAAATGTGCTATTTTACATTCTCATCATCACTGTATGCAAGTTTCAATTATAAAAAGCAGAAATTAAAAATTTTTTATTAAGTTCCAATTTATCAATTTTCTCTTTCATGGTTCATGCTTTTTGTACTCTATTTAAGAATTTTTTGCCTAATTCAAAGTCAGAAAAACTTTCTTTTTTGTTTTCTTCTAGAAGTTTTATGCTTTTAGTTCTTACACTTAGGTTTAGGATCCTCTTGTAGTTAATTTTTGCAGAAAGTGAGATATAAGGGTAGAGGTTCATTCTTTGCATGATATCCAATTGTTCTAGCACTATTTTTTGAAAAGCTTATGTTGCCACATATACACTTAATTACCTTGATATCTATGTTGAAAAAGTGATTGACCATTCATGGGTCTGCTTCTGGAGTCTCTAGTCTGTTCTATGTATCCATCCTTGACCTATATATCTATCCTTCGGACAATATTACATACACTGAAGTCTTGATAGCCAACAGTAAATTTCCTCCAATTTTGTTGTTCTTCAAGATTATCTTGGTTATTTTTTTTGTCTTTTGCATTTCTATACAAATTTTAGAATCAGTATATCAATTCTTTCTCTCTCTCTTTCTCTCTCTCTCTCTCTCACACACACACATACACATATAACTGCTGGGTTTTAAAAAATTTTATTTTGAAGTATGACAAAAATACAGAAAAGTGCACTAGTCATAGGTATATAGCTTGATGAATTTCCACAGAGTTAGCATACCCATAATAATTAGCACTCAGATCAAGAAATAGGACTATAATAGTACCTCAGGGCACACTTCTAATAATCCACCCAAAGAATACACTTTATCTGGCTTCTTTTGCTTAACTGTATGTTTGTGAGGTTCATCTATATTGCTGAAATTAGTCATGGCTTTATTTATTCTCACTGCTGTATAATATTCCATTGTGTGAATATAACATAATTTATTCATCCATTCTATTGTTGATAGGCATTTGAGGCTATTATGAATTGTGCTGTGAACATTCTTATAGTCTCTTAGGGAGGACATGTAAGCATTTTTACTTGGATATATATCTAGAAGTGGAATTGTGGAGTCTTTATATTTGCATATGTTCAGTTTTAGTAGGCACTGCAAACAGCATTCAAAAAACATCATACTATTTTATACTCCTAATAACAGTGTATGTGTGGTTCTGGTTGGTAACACTCAGTATTTCTGTCTTTTTCATTTTTGCCATTCTGATATGTAAGTAGTGGTGTTGCATTGTGGTTTTAAAAAGTTTTTTCAATTGTTTTAAAATATGTATGCAAAACTTACCATATTAAGCATTTTTAAGTATACAATTGGGTGGTATTAAGTCTATTCCCATTATTGTGCTACCGTTACCCATCCATACACACAACTCTTCATTTTCATAAATTGAAACTCTATACCCATTAAATGATAACTACTCATTTTCCCCTCCCTCCAGCCCTGGTACCATTCTACTTAACTGTCTCTATGATTTTGACTAATTTAAGCACCTCATATAACTGGAACCATACAATATTTGTCTTTTTATGACTGGTTTATTTCACTTAGGATAATGTCTTCAAAGTTTACCCATGTTTTAGCATGAGTTAGAATTTCCTTCCTTTTTAAGTCTAAATAACATTTCATTATATGTATATCCAACAGCTTGTTTATCCATTCATCTGTCATGGACACTTGGGCTGCTTTCACTTTTTGGCTATTGCAAATAATGCTGCTATGAACATGAGTGTACAATATCTGTTTGAGTTCTTGCCTTCAATTCTTTGGAATTGAAATAAAAAGGAATGAAATAATGTCTTTTGCAGCAAATTGGATGGAACTGGAGACAATTAGCCTAAGTGAATTATCTCAGGAATGGAACAACAAATACCACATGTTCTCACTTATAAGTCAGGGCCAAATTTTAATTTTTAATTTTTTGAGGAACCACCACACTATTTTCCACAGAGGTTGCACCATGGCACCATTTTACATTCCCACCATGTACAAGGGTTCCAATTTCTCCACATTCTCACCAACACTTATTTTCTGTTTTTTTTTTTAATAGCCATTCTAATAGGTATAAGATATTGCACCATGACATTAATTTGCTTTTCCTGGTGACTAATGTAGCTGAACATTACCTGTGGCTATTTGGCCTTGTAACCTCTTTTGTAAAGTGCCTATACAAATCTTTGCCCACTTTTCTTGCAAGTTGTTACTCTTTTCCTATTGACCTGAAGTTTATTTATGTATGCTGAAAGAATACTTTGTCAGATAATATGTTTTGCAAATATCTGCTGTTATTCTCTGGGATGTCTTTTCTGGTGGGACGGGGAATCTGTAGCTTATGTTCTCTTCACAATTTTGAAAATCAGACTTCAGTCCCATCCATTCCTTAAGGTCTAACAACAGTTAAGTCTTTTCTGTGAAACATCCCTTTAAAACTTTCTTAAAACTCTAGCCTCTGTTAATTTTCTCCATCTCTGCCTTTCTAGAGTATTTACAATCTATTTTTGTATCCTAATGGTAATACAATTAGATTGTATCCTTGTTTGCCTCTTATATACTCTGAAACTAGACCACATTGCTTAAGAACTTTGTATGTATTACTTCCCTGCCTATATTTTAAATTAGAGGGTAAGGACTTTTTACTTATATTTCTTTTTTAAAAATTCAATAGATTTAGGGGGTACAAGTTTTTTTTTTTTACATGGATGAATTGTATAATGCTGAAGTTAGGGCTTTCAGTGTACTTGTCATCAGAATAGTGTACCTTGTCCCTGATAGGTAGATTTTTATCCCTAACATTGCTCACCTTCTCTTCTTCTTAGTTTTCAATGTCCATTACACTACTTTATGACCATATATACCCATCATTTAGCTCTCACTTTATAAGCAAGAACATAGGATATTTATTTTTCATTTATTTATTTAACATAATTCACTTAGGATAATGGTCTCCAGTTCCATCTAAGTTGATGCAAAAGACATTATTTCATTCCTTTTCATGGCTGAGTAGTACCCCATGGTGTGTGTGTGTGTGTGTGTGTGTGTGTGTGTGTGTGTGTGTGTGTATTTTCTTTATTCACTTATTAGTTGATGGGACACATATCTTTGCAATTGTAATATGATGAACATTTGGGTGCAGGTCTTTTTTTTGTAAAATGATTTCTTTCCTTTTTGGAAAAGAAATCCCAGTAGTGGGATTTGGGATTTGGGATTTCTGAGTTGAATGGTAGCTCCACTTTTAGTTACTTGAGGAATTATCATACTGTTTTCCATAGAGGTTGTACTAGTTTACATTCCCACCAACGGTGTATAAGCATTCCGTTTCCACTGCAGCTGTGCCCTCTATTGTTTTTTGACTCTTTAGTAATGCCCATTCTGACAGGGGCAAGGTGGTATCTCATTTTGGATTTAATTTGCATTTCCCTGGCGATAGTGATGTTGAACGTATTTTCATATGTTTGCTGGCCATTTCTCTATCATCTTTTGAAAAAAATCTGTTCATGTCTTTCATCCACTTTTTGATTTTTTTTTCTTGCTGATTTGTTTGAATTCTTCATAGATTCTGGATATTAGTCCTTCGTTGGATGTATAGTTTGTGAATATTTTCTCCCATCTGTAGGTTGTCTATTTATTCTATTGATTATTTCCCTTGCTTTGAAGAAACTGTTTAGTTTAAGTCACATTTATTTTGTTGTTGCTGTATTTGCTTTTCAGGGCTTAGTCATAAATTCTTTGCCTAGGCCAATGTCCAGAAGAGTTTTTCCTATATTTTATTCTCAAATTTTTATGGTTTCATCTCTTACATTTAAGTCTTTAATCCATCTTAAGATAATTTTTGTATATACTGAGGGATTCAGTGTCATTCTTGTGGCTATCCAGTTTTTCCAGCACCATTTATTGAATAGGGCATCCTTTCCCCAGTGTACGCTTTTGTCTTCGTCAAAAATCAGTTAAAATCAGTTGTAGCTATAATATATGGCATTATTTCTGGGTTCTCTATTCTGTTCCATTGGTTTATGAGTCTACATTTATACCAGCACCATACTGTTTTGGTTACCACAGCCTTGTATTATCATATGAAGTCAGGTAATGTGATGCTTCCAGTTTTACTCTTTTTGCTTAGGGATTGCTTTGGCTAGTCAAGCTCTTTTTTGGTTTCATATGAAGTATAGGTCTGTGAAAAATGATGTTGGTATTTTGATAGGAATTGCATTGGATCTGTCAATCACTTTGGGCAGTACAGCCATTTTAACAGTGTTGATTCCTCCAATCCATGAGCATGGAATGTTTTTCCATTTGTTTGTGTCACCTCTGACTTTGATTTCTTTCATCAGTGTTTTGTAGTTCTCCTTGTAGAGATCTTTCACTTCCTTGGTTGAGCATATTGCTGGGGATTTTATTTTCTTTGCAGCTATTGTAAATGGTATTGAGTTCTTGATTCGACTCTCAGTTTGACTGTTATTAGTCTATAGAAATGCTACTAGTTTGTGGACATTAATTTTGTAACCTGAGAATTTACTGAATTTATTAATATTTATCAGTTCTAGGAATCTTTTAGTAGAGTCTTTAGGATTTTCTAGACACAAGATCACATTGTCAGCAAACAGGAATAGTGTGATCTCCCCTTTCCATATTTGGATGCCCTTTATTTCTTTCTCATGCTTGATTGCTCTTGCCTAGGACTTCCAGTACTATGCTGAGTAGAAATGGTGACAGTGGGCATCCTTGTCTTGTCTCAGTTCTTAGGGGGAATTCTTTCAAATTTTCCCCATTCAGTATGATGTTGGTTGTGAGTTTGTCATATATGGCTTTTATTATTTTGAGGCATGTGCCTTTTATGCCTAGTTTGTTGAAAGTTTTTATCATGAAGGAATGCTGGATTTTCTTAACTGCTTTTTTTTTTTTGCATCTATTGAGATGAGCATATGGTTTTTGTTTTTATTTCTGTTTATGTGGTGGATCACACTTATTGATTTGTATATGTTGAACTATCTTTGCATCCCTGGGATGAACTCCACTTTATCATGATGAATTATTTTTTTGATGGGCTTTTGGATTTGGTTTGCCAGTATTTTATTGAGGATTTTTGCATCTATGTTCATAAGGGATATTGGTCTATAGTTTTCTTTTTTTTGTTGTATTCTTTTCCTGGCTTTGGTATCAGGGTAGTACTGGCTTCATAGAATGAGTTATGGAGGATTCCTTCCTTCTCCATGTCATGAAACAGTTTCAATAGGATAGATGCCAGTTCCTCTTTGTAGGTTTGGAAGAATTTGGCTGTTTATCAGTCTGGTCCTGGTTATTTTTGTTGTTGTTGGGAGATTTTTTATTACTGTTTCAATTTTACTAATCATTATTGATCTGTTCAGTATATATGTTTCTTCATGATTTAAGCTTGAGAGGTTGTGTGTTTCCAAAAATTTATCCATTTCTTCTAGGTTTTCTAGTTTGTGTGCATAGAGGTTTTCATAGTAGTCTCAGATAATATTTTGTATTTCTGTGGTATCAGTTGTAATGTCTCCTTTTAAATTTCTGATTGAGTTTATTTGAATCTTTTCTCTTCTATTTATGGTTAATCTACCTAGTGGTCTATTGATGTAATGTATCTTTTCAAAAAAATAACTTTTTGTTTTGTTGATTCTTTGTATTGTTGTTATGGTTTCCATTTCATTTAGTTCTGCTCTGATCTTTGTTATTTCTTTTCTTCTGCTAGCTTTGCATTTGGTTTGTTCTTTTTCTAGTTCAATGACCTTTAAAAAACATTATCCTTAGTAGAAACCAACAAGTAGAGCTGTAGCAAGAGTTCGATACTTGTTATACAATTTGAAAAATGTTAATACTGTAGGGAATATTTACTATCCACTAAAATAATTTATAGCAAATAAATTGTTCACACTCAATACGCTTTTTAAAAGATACATTGAAAACAGAGCTACAGAGGTCATTAAATGTGTCTAATGCCTACAACATAAAGGGATCATATTGCAAGTGTTTCACTTTAACCTCTCTAGACTCCATTTGGAATTCCACTTATTTACAGTCCTGAGTACTTCCCTTGCTATCTACTTAGTCTTGTTTACTTATTCATCTCTAAAAAATATTTATGTTTAACCTCAAGTTGGTAAAATTATCCTGTCATAGTTTTAGCCTTTTGCTCTGTTGTTGGGCTTTTTATCATGAATGTGGATCATCTTGAAATTGTAAAGCAGTATAAGGCATTAATATGGCCTTTGAGTGTCTTGTTATACACTTAATTAGCTACCTAAAATAAGTATAAGTTTTTCAGTAAGGATGGGGATACTGCAGGTGGTGGTGATGATGTTGATGTTCTTCAAATAGCAAATGAGATTTTTTAAACACCTATATTTTAATAGTCACTTTAAAAAATTGCTTTTAAATTCAACACATCCATTGCTCAATTTACACTTTTAGTTCTCTAATTATCAGTATGTTTGTGGACCCAGAAAGAATTTTCCATAGAAGTGATATCTGAGCTTCATTGGAGAAATACAAAACATTTTTAAAGCCTCATTTTAATACTTTTTTTGGGGAAACAGCTACTGAATTAAATTAAATTTCATTGCTTGTCTTCTGAGACTGAGATGAAGAAAAATTGGATGTGTTATCTCTTTGGGGAGTGTTCTGATGAAGTGCCTACATTTTTCTCACATATCAGATAACAAGATGACCAAGGTTTTTACAGGCTTTGTGCCCTTCCCCTTGGAATTCTACAATAAACATCCCTCAAATTCAAGTGCAACTTTCTTGGAATGAAATGCAGCACATGTGATTCCAGCATCCTCTTTCTGCATCAAATCAGAAAAAAATGAGTCAAAACTCGTAAGAAATTCTCTATCAGCTAGTGTGATATTTAGGAAGATACAAGAAATCCTTGAAGCCTTCAGGAGACTATTTAATGTATTACTGCAACAAAACCAGTAGAGCAATTTTCTGTGATATAGCCAATTCAGTCATTATTACAATAGAGATGCAATAACTATTAAGCATTTCCTCAAGTGTTTAACTCATTATGGAAAAGCAACATGGGATAAACCAGAATGCTTAGGGACCTGGGGTCGAAAAATGGATGTTCTGGTTAGGATAGATTTGGTTGCACTTACCAGACGCTGATTGTAGTAGCTTAACCAAATTAAGAGTTCATTTATCCAAGGAAACAAGAGTTTGGGGGTAGGCAAAGTGAAAACACTTAACAAAACAGGCTCCCTCTCCTCCGCTGGTCCCCAATCCTTAGCACTTACAGATGAATACTCCACCTTAACATTGTATCACAGTTTGTATAATAGTAAGGGCCAACTGAAGGCACAATGCTATGCCAGCTAAGGTAGAGATATTAGGGAAAAATAGCTTTCCATGAAGTAACTTTTGTTCCAGGTAATTGGCCAATGGACCAGTTTACCATCCTAGCTGGAAGTGCATTTATGGAGGTATTTTACATAAGATTTTTTATTACTCCAAGCAAAGTTATGATTTTGTTAGCAAGGAAGAAGAGTACATACTGGATAGGCAAGCCAGCAAAGTCTATCATATTTGATTAACTGAATTAAGTGTCATACTTTGTATAGTATTTTAAATCTGGCTCTTAAACATTTTTTTCAAAAAGGGCTTCACCCATTTCCATGCCTTTGTAAATTCATCACCACACAGACTATAAGTTTTCTTCTGGTTATTGTTTCTCAGTTTACCTGGTATTTCAGGAGAAAAGAACAACTTATGATATATCCATTTTATGGACTACTGCAGTTATTAAAAATGGAAAACATACAGCAAAAGATTTGTACAAGCACTTCATGAAAAAATATCTAAATGACTAAAACATGAAAAAGACGCTGGAAAAATGAGGCTGATCTGAGTGAAAATGTCAATGACAGCTCTGTGTGAGAAGCTGAACCAGATACTCCTCTATTTAGGGACCACCATGGAAAGGGTTAAAGTGGCCCCAGGTTGCTAGCACCCTTGGGCATATTGCAGAAGCAGATGCAAACCATCTTTGAATGAACCTGTCCTCAAATCAGGCCATTAGCATTCCCACATATTAAGATCAAGGAAATATGAATGCACAATCTAAGATCACCAAGTACACTTGAAGGCAAGCCACTATGGGTGAAATAGATTAAAAATACACAACTTATTTAGATACTGGAATTGTCAGATATAGATAGAGTAGAAAAACTAGGTAAGAAATGTTTAAAGAAATGAAGTATGTAATCACAAAGATGGACAAGCAATAAGAGACTATAAGGAATAACCAGAAAGACATATATAACATTAAAATAAAAGTTCTAAAAACAAAAAATAGATTTTTTTTTAAGAAATAAACAACTCAATGTATGGGTTTAATAACAGGCAAAACATAGATGAAGAGTCATCTGGAATACACACCTGAAGGAATTACCGAGAATAGAGCACAGGGAGTAAGAAGATGTGAAACATGGAAGAAGCTAAGAGATATGGAGAACAGAGGAGGAAACAGCAAAATATTTATTCTGAACTCTAAGAGAGTAGAGAGACTTGAGGAAAAGGAATACTTGAAAAGAGTGATTGAAAATTTTCCAGAAGTGATAACAGATATAAATCTATTTTCCCAAAAGTAGAATAAAAGAAATCCAAGCATATATACATCATAGTGAAACTGTAGAAGAGCAAAGACAAAAAGATTCCAAAGTAGCCACAGAAAAAAGACAAATCCATAAAGGTACAACAGCAATGATGGAAACCAGAATGAAATGGAATAACATCTTCAAAGTGTAAGTTTTGCATTGTAGATCCAACCTATTGTTCAAGAAGGAAAGTGATATAAAGATGTTTTCAGATAAACAAAAATAGAGAGTTTTCCACTATGATATCTCCATTAAAGAAACTGCTACAAGATATACTTTAGGAAGAAGGAAAAATGATCACAGAATGATGGTCTGAGATATGAGAAGGAATGGCAAGTAAATAAAACAGAAATATATATATATATATACACACACACAATAAATATACTTATAAATACATAGATATACATATATGAACAAACATCAGTGTAAAATAATCTGGAGAGGAGTGACCAGATTTAAAGTGCTCTAAAATCCTTGGGTTGTCTAGAAGGAGGGTTTAAGATATTATTTAATTTACAACTTTGTATTAAATATTGAAGGTAAATAAATATTAAATACTTATAAATATTAAGAATTCAAGGTAAAATTTTAAGGGTAACACTAAAAGAAGAGAAATCAATAGTACAAATTTCCAAATGAGTAAAAAAATGGAAGAATAAAATACACACCCCTTCCACATTTTTTTTGTACAGGCAAAGAAGGAAGAAGCACAGAAAAAAATAGGACTCATAAAGTATGTTCAAACAAGTCCCCAAATATATGTCAATAACTACAATGAATGTAAATGGAATAAACTTGCCAATTAAAGGATATACTGCTGTATTGGATAAAAAGCCAAAATCCAGCTATGTGAAATTTATAACAGACACATCTAAAGTTTAAGGACAGAGTAAGGTTGAAAGAGAGGTGGGGAGAGAGAAAAGATGTATCAGATAAATATCAACACAAAGAGAGATGGGATAGTTACCTTAGTATTTGACAAAACAGATTTAAAACAAAAAGCAGGATTGGTGATAAATACGGCAACTACTTAATGATAAAGGATAAATTCATTAGAAGGAAAATATAACAATTTAAAGTTCTATTTTCCTAATTAAATAGTCTTAAAATATAAAAAGCCAAAATTCACAGAATTTCAGGGTAAAATGGACAAGTACAGAATTATAGGAGTAAATGTAGAATTACAGGTACTCCTTGTTCTTTACTGTTAAAATTGTAAATAAAACAATGAGTGAACACATTCAAAAGATAACATTTATACTGGTTTATGGGATTGGGGTAATTTTTCTTCGTTTTCTAAACTTTCTTGATTTTTGTGATATTATTTTCATAATTAATAAACTTTTTCCAAAAATGAAGTATGGAGGGGAAAATTTTAGATAATTAAATGATTGGGTGAGCTTAGTTAATTATGGTTTTACTATATTTTGGGGTAATTATAGTCTACAGTTTTAGTTTCCACCCCAGTGTTTATCAAGTTGAGTGTATTTTAATGATAACAACTTCATGGTTGTATATTGCTAAAATGTCAAATAACTTATTCAAGGACTTCAATGGCTCAGGCACTATTTGACTTATACAGTAAAGAATGTGGTTTACCACACAGTTTCTGTTTACTCAATGAATATGAATGAAAGATTTTTGGAAAGAATTCATAATAATGCACTCTAAATTTAAATATGCTACTGATTGTTAATGGCTACATCATTCTGAATATTTGTATCAACAACAAAGCCACAACTTTTCTAGACTTGTGCCCAGATATTGTTATTATCACTGTAGGGATCAGTTACCCTGAAAAAAGTAGAGAAAGAAACAAATTGGTAATTCCTCTTTTTCTAATATTGATATTCTTTTGGACTTAACCTATATCGTTATTCCTAAAATTCAGTATTCTACCTTTACTTTTACTTTTTTAAACATGTGTGATAAGCAATAGTTAGAGGAAATAGGATCAGATTATTGTATACAAATGGAAAATAAGGCAGTGTGCTAGGAAGCTGGCTCTAAAGAAAATAGACACAGGCTTACTTAATCATAGTACTGAAAAGAGAGACAGTATTATCTATCATCACTTCTGAAAAATTTGAATATATAAACTAAAAATCTAAACTGTAGATTAAATTACTCTACAATACAAAATATATTTTCATAGTTGTTTAAATTTTATTATATGCAATTCTGAAAAATAATAACACCATGCTGGAAAAATAAAACAGTAATTAAAATATATTTTGAAAAATACAGAAAAATGATAGGAATTCTAAATTTGTATGAATGTTTTTCCCAATAGATGCGTTTTAGAATCTTTTGAGATTTGAATATCCAAAATATTCAGTTGGTCAAATTTTTTCACTGTTTAAAGCCAACAATAAAATAAATAAGAATGAAATGCAATTATTTCCAACTCTGTGCTATAAAAATAAGATAAAGTCTAGAAATGAAATCTTAAAACCTTCAGAGAGTAACAAAATATTTCAATGTATTTCTTTACGTTATCATCACTTGATTTTTTTTTCTATCATTACCTTTGTGTTCACTGTTTAAATTTATTGAGTTATACGTACAATGAAAAGCACAACCATAAATGTACAGCTTGAATTCTCACACAGTGAGCATATCTGCGTTACCAAGTAAACTGTAACTATCATTAACTTTTAAGGTAATAAAATGCTAAGATTGAAGGATCAAAACCATTAACAATAACTACAAAAAGACAAACTAGTAAACAAGAACATTAAGTGTAAATAAATCGGGTGGGGGGCACATTTGCAAAAAAGTGAAGCAGTTTTTGGCTTACATTTTATACCACGTAGGTATTCTGTTATCTTCAGAACATGATAAAATACATTGTCTCAATCTGACAGGTTCCTGACTTGGGGTTTCTCCTACTGTATTGTTTCCCCCTCCCTGCAGTAGCTGGACATTTCAAAGCAAAGTGCAGAAAAAAATTGTAAAACTTTAGTACCAATTAGATTTTTTTAGCAACGTTCATGTCCTTTCCAGAGCTACATCTCTTACTTCTCCTACAAATTGTTACCTTATGAGATAACTTTAAAGTTGAAAATCGACTTTTCAACGTTTTGGTATTTTCTTCTTTCCCTTAATAGGCAGATAGCTAACTTAAAATTGGACTCCTTGTTGTGGAACCTCTAGTCGTCTAGTCCATGTCTAGTGATAGCGCTCACATGTTACTAAAGACGATAGTAAAAGGTACACAGGGACTCTACCCACCGTTTGCCTTGTAATACAGTCTTTCTCAGATTTGGGTCCCAAATTTTTTTTTGCCCTTCCACAGCAGAAATATTATGAAATTCATTCAGTGAACTCTTTCTCAGTTTTTTATTCTTTGTATGTTCAATGATTTCTTCTACCCACCAGTAACTTTCCCAGTTACCAACAAACAGTTAACACAGATCGCTAATTTGGAATTTACGAGCAATTTAGCCACACACGTGATCAGCAACATTAAGGGGGCTCTTCCGGGCAAGGAATCCACAGAATGAGAGGCCCCTGGTACCCAAACGAGGCAACAATGAAAGATCAGCAAAGCTCAGCTATGTTCCTGAGAGCCACCGACGCCTGCTCTGATTTCACGTTTCCCAAGCGCGCCCGCTGGGCTGCCTTTAGGGCCCACGCACAAGAGGGGTCCAGGGAAGAGGGTCTCACTGGGGACTCCTGAGAATAACGTAGGCGACCCTGCCACCAGCCGCCCCCACCACAAAGAATAAACGCTCCGCATCCAGTCACCAGGGCAACTCTGCAACCCGACACTGAGGCTCAAGATTCCGCATCCCGGGACACCAGGAGCAGGAAAGAGCATCGCGGCTCCGCCGCGGGGACTCAGAGGCGTCCCCGCCGCCGCTACCTCTGGGGTACTGAGTGCGACGCGGGAGACGCCCTCTCCGCGGGACACGGGTCCGAGGTTCAGCCACCCCACACCCTCGCCGCACCCGGTTGGCGCCTTCCGCACGTGGCAGCCGTGATTGTCCCGGGGCGGTATCCCTCCGCGCCCCCGCCTCGGTCTCCCCCGCTCTTCCCGGGACCCTCCGTGTCCGAGCGCCGCGGAAGGATCCCACGCACGCGCGCGCGCACGTCCGCTGGAGCCGCGGAGAACTAAGGGTGCTGCAGTAAGAAGCAGCTGCTACTGCCAGCATTGCCGCTCCGCAGCTTCCCGCAGCTGGTTAGTCAGCCCCGGGGCTGCGGGCGGGCGGCCGAGGTGGGCGCGCTCCGCGGCTTGTCCCTCACCGCCGTACCCGCGCCCTCCCGCCGCAGCTCCTCGGGGAGGGGGGCGGTCGGTGCCTGCGCAGAGCCGCCTCCTCCCCGCCCCCGCCCCGCCTCCCCCCGCGCCGTCGCCGCCCGCTACCGCCGCCGCCGTTGCGCCTGCTGCTCCTCGCCGTCCCCGCTGCAGTGCGAAGGGCTCGAAGATGGCCGGTTGGCAGAGCTACGTGGATAACCTGATGTGCGATGGCTGCTGCCAGGAGGCCGCCATTGTCGGCTACTGCGACGCCAAATACGTCTGGGCAGCCACGGCTGGGGGCGTCTTCCAGAGCATTACGGTGAGGACCAGTGCCGGCTGGGACCCCGGTACCCGTACCGGAGCGGGGCTGGCCGGCTGCGGGGGCGCCTCAGCGCGGGGCCGGGGCATGGAGGGCCGAGCCGGCAGGTGTGCGAGGCGGTGGGCGCTGAGGATGCGGCTGCCGGGCGGGCGGAGAGGCCGAGGCCCGGGGACGCCCCCTCGCCGGAGGCTGCGCTGACAGGTGGGGGTGGTGGCCGGTCTCCTGCCTGCCTGGTCCCGGTGTCCTCGGTGTTCCCATCGCCGGTCTGGGTGCCTGGGTGGGGGGAGGAGGCACGCACCGGCCGGGGAAAGGGGGGCCTCCTTTTTTCTCCCCCAGTGCGGTTCCTCTAGATCCCCTGGAAGCTCCGAGGCTTGCTTTGCACGTCCCGGGGTGGAGAGGGGGTCGGGGATCTGGGACGGGGCGTGCGGGGCCCGGGTGGAGGGTCCCCGGCGGCCCGGCCGCCCCTCGCTTCGTGGACAGCGCGCCGCCCGCGCCTCGGGCTGTGGGAGGCGGCGGCCGCAGCCCGGCCCCCGGGATTCTCGAAGCGACTTTGCGTAGGTTTGCCGGTGTCCAGGCCTTTGGGGCTTGCGAGAAATGTACGCCGACCGCGTAGGTGGATTCGTGAATCTCCACTTCAGCTCTGGCTCTATAGGTGGTTTTTTTTTTTTTTTAATTCTCCAAGATGGCGAACTGCCATTGATTTCTCTCTTCCTCCTATGAAGATTCATCGATATACCGTTATACCCAGTTACGCAACATAGCTCTAAAAAGGGGGTGCTTTGGGGGCTTTCAGTAATCTGCGATGACTGGGGGGACACTTCACTTCTCCAAGTCCCTCCCTCTTTAGTGATGGTAGTAAAGGAGCTAATGCAGATTTATGCTTCACGTTGCCTGATTTTCTTGTGACTTGATGGTTTTGACTTGGTTGCCACATGTTTGGGTGAATATTTGTCACTAAGCCTCCAATTGTGTTCATTGTTTTGCTTATTTGTGCCCAAAGATCTTTCTAAAATTGTGACAGTTGTGTGAAGTATGAGACCATGCCCTTAAATTCTTAGCCCCCGCTTTCTTCCCATCAAATGCCAAAATTCAGGTCCCCAGAATTACGGATGCTACGGGTGTTTTGTTTTTTTTTTGGTTTTTTACTACTTAACATGGTTTAAGTTCTAACCGTAGAACTCGGTCCTTAGTAGTAGTACTTTAAGATCTCCTGTACCCGCAGTGGACTACAATTCTTTTAGAGAATTGGCATCTGGTGATCAACCCCTCCTCCCCCCCAGCCCTCTTGTCTTTGTGTGTGAGTTCCCGCTGTCTGGCTAGGAAGATTGCGGGAGTGTGCTTGGAAATGGCTGGGGCCTGCTATGACTCTGCAGTTCTGATGGGGGCGACGCCTTCCTTATTCATGGAATGTTAGAATGCACGTTTTCTTCTTTCCGGTTCTGGTGGCTACCTCAGTTTCTTTCCCAATCTCCCTCCATTTTCTTTATTCTTTTTACCACTGCCTACTGCAGTGCTGTAGACAGAATCCACTTTGCGTTAGCCCAGAAGGAAAACTGATTACTGAGATGGGAGGGGAAGGGAAGTTGGAAAGAAAAAAGAGTGTGGCTAGAAAAATAGGAGGGAAATATGAATTTGGAAATGCGCTGAGTTCTAGGAATGGAAGTTCATACCATCATGGATATTTCAAGTTATTCCAAGCAGAGGAGAAGTGAACAAATCTGCTAAGCACGAGCTTTATTTCAGTAGACTTTAAAACAACTTTAAATTTGATGCACCATGACTAACTATAATGTGACTGAATGTGACAGACAAACTGTGTTGAGTCTATAGCTGAATCTTTATAATTACATAAGCACTTTCAGGTACCACCTGATTTGATATAGTTTATAAATAACTCAAGTTTGCAGTTTGCCTAGTGTCAACTATCAGCCCTTTAAAGATTCTTTCTATACGCTTGTCTTTAGTTAGCAGACCACTCTGTTAAGTGTGAAATCAAATGAACTCATATTACATATGTAATCATGTAGGATTAGGTAATTCATTGGAAAAGACTGAATCTTGATTTTATATTAGTGAAATGTGGCTGTCTTGTAGTGTTTGTATAAGCTTAGCACACAGTCTTTCCTGTTATATTGAGCCCTGAAAGGAATTAACTATAACTTCATGTTTTTTTCTTTTTCTTTTTTTTTTGGTGGGGGGACAGCCAATAGAAATAGATATGATTGTAGGAAAAGACCGAGAAGGTTTCTTTACCAACGGTTTAACTCTTGGCGCAAAGAAGTGCTCAGTGATCAGAGATAGTCTATATGTCGATGGTGACTGCACAATGGACATCCGGACAAAGAGTCAAGGTGGGGAGCCAACATACAACGTTGCTGTCGGCAGAGCTGGTAGAGGTAAGCAAAGTATTTTTTTGGTTTAAAAGTTGCATGCCACATTACAACTTATTAAGCAGTTTCTTTAACATTTTGAATAAAAGTTAGTCCATAATGGCTATTAAGGTGGTTTTTGTGAACTGCCCAGCACTGAAGAGAAGCACTGCTTTAGATTTACCTACTCTACAGCAGCTGCACATACAGCATGGCCTCTTAGATCCTGATTTTATTCTAAAATAGAACATTCATATCAACTTATTTCACCTTTAGTGACCTTAAAATTAAAAGTCTCCTAAACTGCTTGACACGTCAAATGATAATCCTACAGTGTACCAGATCATTAAATTGTTCAAATTATTTGGTTATTTTAGTCCCTTTGAGTGTTTGACCTTTGGATGTCTCTCTCTTCTTTTTTTCTTGTTAGCACTGTAATCATTTCACTCAGCATAAAGAAGGAAAAGTTAACATTGGTTCATTTTTCTATTAGGAACTTTCTTTGCTGGGGAAGAGAGAAAAATTAGGTGAGGGTTTTTGAATAAGTTGTTCATTTACTACAATATTTTCAAAGACTAAGTATGTCTGAGATTTAGATTTGAAAAGTAGAAAATTACATTTAGTTTATATACTTGTTACAAAAATTCTGGCGTCTCCAGACTGTTGTCAACTTTATAGAAACTCTTCACTAAAGGAAGTCTCCGTATTTTTTCAAAAGAAACCTAAAATTGAGGATGACATCTACTTGATTTACGAATACATTTAATTGTGTTATCCCATATGAATATTTTGTTAGAAAAGAGGGCTTTTGTAGCTTCATATACAGACTTGGCACATCTAATTTTAAGACTAGCTTTACCATGTGAAGGAACTTGAATCTGTTTAATGCTAAGATTCTACCAACTCCTGTGAATGTCCTCAAAGTTACACTTACTGTGGTACGAGTTGATAATTATTAGTATTAATAGTAAAATTAGATGACTTCGAAACAGTAGACAAATCTCTCTAAACATTAACTGTGCTCAGATAAATATGCTAAAAAGTATTAACCATGAGACTTGAAACCAGAATGAGATTTTCATACCATGGAGCACTACTGACATCTAGTGGCAGTGAATATAAAATTTGACATATACATATATTTTGGGGATAGACCTTTGAATTGCATCCCAGAAGAGTCTGTTAGAAATAGTAAACCTATGTCAGGATTTTAGACTCAAAAACAGGGCTAGCACAGTGAGGATATCAGTAAGCACAAGCCTTAAATACATTTAATTTGGCCTTTTCTGAGTGACACTGAAAATGCTATTTAAAATTTGATCTTCATTTTCCTTTGGAAGTAACAAACACATTTAGCCTTGCTGGTAAGACTTGTTTGTATTTATCAAGCATGTTAAATTTGGGGAGAATTTGTAAATAAATACCCCAAATTTTTTTAAGTTTGTATTTTTGGGGCAAGAAATAATAGTTTTTGTCACATCAACCAGAAATTTTTTGCCGTAGAGGATAAATGCTTACACTTTTTCCCCCCAGCTAGTGTAGAGATAGTTATATAAAACTTTGCCGCTTTGTTGATTGGGTTTCCAGGATGCCGCCCTAGTTTGAAAGTTTTTCTTTTTGGAGACCTAATTGACTTCAGTGCTTGACAGTTCATGGAAAACTAACTTAATGTTAACTTATTAATCAGGGTTCTGTCTGCTAAAACTTATGTGACTTTCTTGATTAACACTTCTTTTGAAACACTTTTCTTCTTTCTCTTTCAGTCTTGGTCTTTGTAATGGGAAAAGAAGGGGTCCATGGAGGCGGATTGAATAAGAAGGCATACTCAATGGCAAAATACTTGAGAGACTCTGGGTTCTAGCTGCTAGGCACACTGTTAAGTATTAGGGGAAAATTGCTCTTAAACTTTCCTAGCTGTGAGCTTAAGTCTTAATTCTGGAAATTTTATTAGCAATGCAGGGTGATGGGGTATGAACCTGTGTCTCCTTTGTATCCCTCTGTTGGTGGGGAAAGGTGTCTTTCTTTCTGCCCTCCCCCCCTTAAATAATTCTGTTCACTTTTGTTTTGTTTCCTTGTGTACTCCAGCATTGGTTATAGTCATGGGAAAGGAAGGTGTCCACGGAGGCACACTTAACAAGAAAGCATATGAACTCGCTTTATACCTGAGGAGGTCTGATGTGTAAGCAGCCTCTCCCCATCTACCTAGCAACTGTCTTCATCACCACCCCAATTACGGTCACAATGCTACCAAACCGTAGATGGTAGCTAATTTTTCTTTACCTATTTTCTAATGTCATGATTCCTGTTTGCCCAATGGATCATTTGTATGTTAACAACTGTATGTAACCAACCCTTATCTGGCAACATAATTGCAGCACAATGATTTGCATGATACCTTGAAATTGGGGGGAGGGGGCATGCCAAGTTGGGCATCACTTTGTCTTAGCAATTAATGGGATATTGATTACTAAAATAAGTTAATATTAAGCAAGGTGCCGGTTGTACAATCTCTGATTTGATCAGCGTCTTTTCAGCACTTTGAGCATTTACTTGGCTCATTAGTCTTCCTTTTGTAGCGCATGGTTGGGAGGAAAAAGTGCATGCATCTTTACTTCACTCCTCTCTTTTTCCTGCCCCTCCCTTTGCACATAGGCATTTGGTTTGCTTCCATCTTCTTTTATGCAGTGCTTGGTTTATTTTACCAATTAATATCCCTTTTGTTGATGAGCTATTGAGAGCTGCAGTAGTTTGCTTTTAGTATTGTTGTTGCACTTGGCTAGGGAAAAACCTTTTTTCATTGTGTCTACAAGACATATGAAGAGTGCAATGGCAAAACAAGAGCAAAAAGCACTTCCTCCCATGACCTTACGGAAACCATACTGATTGAATCCCCAGGGACATTCCATCATTGCAATAGCTCAGATTTTTGTTCCTGTCTTTTTCTTTGCACACCAGCTCTAAGTAAAACTGTAAAAGGCTGCCATTATGGACATTAGGTATCCCAACATAACCATCTGGAGTGTGTCCAGTTTGTTCTTCATAGGACCAATTTTTATTTGCAGCTTGAGTTTTTATATGAAGTTGCATTATTGTGGACTTGGCTGTCTTGTGATGAATTTTTTTCATATGTATTCTGTGCCATACTATTGTTAAAATGAACTGTTGCTATTGTGAGATGGATTTTAACTGACCTATTAAGGGTTTCTTTCGAATGGCACTACTTAGGGACATTCTAGTATTTGCTTCTATTGTTTGGGCCTTGTGGATAATGTACAGATTTAAAAACAAATCTTGTTGCTGATTTGTCCATTTCTTTCCCTGCACTTTGTTACATCTGGGATACAGTCTAACTCATCTGATTTAATATGCATTTAAAAAAATGCCATAACTATTAAACACCTTGTTTACAGATGAAATAAATTTATTCCAACCAAACACTCCAGACTCCTGTTGTTTATATAAGTTGTTGGCTTACTATTACAGTTGGTTTTTGACACAATAGGAATATACAGAATAGGCCAAAGTCTGCTGGAAGCATAACATTTTAAAATAAAAACATTCAGCTGATGGCCTACTTCATTTCATGTAGTATTATAAATAAAATAAGTGCCTGGGAATTTCTTTTTAATGGGTTTTCATCTATTACACATGGCTTTTAGTCATTTCAGGTTCATCTTCAGGTGTATGTGAGGAAAACTGACTTATCTGTTAGAAATAAATATTTTCCTCTTCTTGCTGGTCTCTAGATATGAAATCTAGTGAGCAGTAAGGACCTCTATACCAAGAAAAGTTTCTGTACTATGTGGATTCTTCTGTGTTGAAATGTCATATGACTTTAGATTTGGAGGCTGTATTGGCAGCCTGAAGTCAGCCAGCTGGGATTCTCCCACATAAGAGCAGAAGACACTCCTTAGACAGCATATAATAGAAACAGGATGTTGCATTTTATGGCTTTGGAGTGACATGTTGACCATAGCATGTAACAGATTTAGTCCCAGAGGTCATAAGATCCCTGGTATGTATTGAAGTTGAATAAATATGTAAATTTAGAACTATTTGGATCAATCATCATTACCATCAACTGTCAAGCAGAAGCTTAGAGCAGGGGTGTTCAGAAGTTAGTGGGCTTAAATGAAACTGAGGGGCTAGTTATGTAGATTTTGGACTTTGGGGTTTCACCCTGGAGATGGAGATTCCATCAGCCCAGGAAATCCCTTTTTAGAAACAATCACTGGGTCAGTCTGGTTCACTTTAAGTGGCCTATCTGCTACCCCTTGAGAAGCAGTGAGTTAGAGAATAGGAATTAATCTCTTTGTCTTACATAAAATATACTGAGTGTAACTAACAATTTTTTTGACAAATTGTCAGGCATTAGTTCTGGATTTGTACATGTGGAAGATAGGGATTTGGGGTTATTTTGGTAGTTGGACATACCCTAGAAATTGTAAAACAATACAAAACCTGGTATTAGCTTCTTGATGTGTTAAAATCCTGGTTAAGGACAAAAGGGCAAATGAAAATTTGGTGGTTGGATTGTGATGATTTGAGATTTTACAGTAACATACATTCACACTTTAGTTGTAAAGAACTATTAGGATGACTAATTATAGAAAGCAATAACCAAAATTGTGAAACCCTTAATGAATTAACCTTTAACTAGGCAAGGGGGGAATGGGTGTGTTTGTGTGTTAAGAGTGTGGGTAGGGGAGTAGGAGAAGGTAAGCATTATTAAAATAGTAAATAGTTAATCTGCTCATTGGTCTTTTATATACAATTTCAATAGAAAAACACTTATGGAAATATATACATGTGTACTTTATACTTAGTTCTCAGAATTTTGCTTATGGAGAGAAAGCTGTACAAATTTGTATACCAGAATGTCCATCACATGGCATTACTTATGTTAACCAAACCCAGAAAACTGTATAAGGTTCAGCTTTAAGGCGTATGGGTTGAATAAACATATGTCCATAAGACAAAACAATCATTGAAGAATGACACAAGTAAATGCTCACCAATGAATGTTAAGTAATATGAAGATATAAACAGGCATTGCACACAGAGAAAATGTAGTATCTAATACACATGTGTTTTACATATGATGTATTTCTGAAGCCAATGTATTAAGATAAATTTTTCTCTGGGGTAAGTTTCCAGGTGACTATATTTTTCTTTCCAATGTTTTAAATATTACTTTTATAATCAGAAAAATTTTAAGTTAGGGTTTTTTTTAATAGAAGTTGGATTTTAATTTTACTGTCTTATTTAAAAACCTGTATGGTTATACTGTGAAATTACAGAAGATTTCAAGTGAATATTAAGAGAAGTAATACTGTTAGCCAGTGCTGTTAAATAAGACACTTCATAATTTTTTTTTACAACTAAAAGTAACAATTTAGAATTCTAAAACTAATTTGGTTTTTTTGCTCCAGAAACATAACTTAAAGGAACCAGCTCCTTGATCTGAACTGTGGATTAAGGACTGAGGGAATACAACATCTAATATAATTATAATGTTACATGGTATTATGACTTTTAACTTTCCCTTTTTACCTTAAAATGTTGTTTTAGGTATGATTTTTTTATTTAATGATCATTTTGAAAGCTATTACTGTGCATTTTTGTGGCTGACACTGAGCACAATGTTTTGTCTCACACTCTACCTTAGGTTAAATTATGCAAATGATTGAACAGGTTTAAAAAGGTTAGGGCCATACAGTTATATCATACTGCAAACTCTTTACCTACCATGGTAAACTCTCATGTCTTATTTCTAAGACTTGTGTTTTATATCTTTTTTAAAAAAAAAAAACAGAAGCAGGGATGAAGTGATATCAGGCAGTAGATATTGAATCTTATTTTTCAAAGTAAAAATACCATTTTTGTTTTTGGCTGATTATGAACATTAAAAAAAAATAATTTAGAATGAAATTTCCCCTCGCTTTCTTTTAAAATGAAGTTTTTACAAGAAAAGGCTCCATATACCTGTACGCTTACTCTATACCATGCTTTTTATTCACTAACAATTTCCTATGTCAGATCTATATATCTGCTTTATTCTTTCAAGGCTATATAGAAATCTACTATAAAGATTTGCCATAATTTACATTAGGGTAATGTACATTGTTTTTGAATGATTTGGGCTATAGTCTTAACTTTTTGGCAATTTACCCAGTTGCCTGTGAGCAGTTACCTTGTGTAAATTCTAAGGTGACGTTTGTTTATGTGACTTCAGTCATTATCCCTTTATAACATATAAATAAGGATAATGTGGTAAGTAAAAATATACAGTAAAACAAACATTTACTGGTTCTTAAAATGGAAAACATGTTTATTAACATTCAGACTCCCCTCTTACAAGGCCATATAAAAGTTCTTAGCATTTTGATTATACATTAGTCTACATTTTCTACATAGTTACAATGATGTATAATTTAGCTTTTCATAATACATTGTTTCAATACATCATTAGTTCTGTTAAACATAAGCACTTTCTTACTTTTAAATTTAATACTTGAACAATTTCCTCTGTACATAGTTTAGCAGGGCTAATTAGCATAAGTTGCTCTTTATTAAGAGGTATATGATCTGAGTATTAACAGTTGCTGAAGTTTGGTATCTTTATGCTGCATTTTCTTTTTGCTTTGATCACAACATAAAACCCTTAAGGGTACTGAAATTCAGTAAGTAAAGTCCAGAGCCATTACTTTAGCTGCTGAATCAAATTCATACATAACACTACAGAATTAAAAACCTTAAAAAAAAAAAAAACTTTTGAAATCTGCACTACTACAGACTGTTCCTATCAGGATAAGACTACTTGAGAATAGGAAGGAAAAAGCTTTCAGTTTCTTTGTGCTGATAAGAAAAATGCTAAATTACCTTGTTGCCTCTCACTAATGATGGCAATTTGGAGAAATAGCAGAACAAACACATTCCAACTCAACAACTCTAGGTAACTTCATGGAGGTGGAAGTTGGCTTAGTTCATGCTAGGTGGCCACAGCACTGACCTTCTGTGTGAAACACAAAACATTTGCATATTCTGATCTAGGTCTTAATTGCAAACTATATTGAGGATTTAAAAAAAATATTTTGGCTATATTTTCATTCCAAAAATGATTTGATGCTTGAGTTACAGCACCAGTCTATTATTACTTATTGGTGAAATGAAGTACACTCCTGCAGATAAATACTGGATCAAAAAGCCTGTTTCAGTAATCCGATTAAACTGTAGAATATTAAAAAGTAAGTTATTTCTACAGAAATCTCTGAAGGGAGCAAAAAAAAAAATCAAATTACAGTATATACCTAAATAAACATTTTAAAGGGAAAATACCAACCACATTCTGAAGGTCAAACGGTATTTGCTATGTTGTAATCCCGTTCACCATTAGGCTGCAATTGGACCACGACACTATGTTCATTAATTTCATTTTCTGCATCACTACTGTCGGTCTCTTCATTGTCATCTTCCTCATAGTCTGAAGATTCTGTCGTGTTCTGATGTGAGTGGGATTCTGACAAAGCCCCAAATGACTGGGCACTGACGGAAGCTAAAGGTCTAAGTAAAGGGGTGTGTTCTGACACTTCATTTTCTTCTTGACTACTGTCTGTGTCCGAGTCTGAATCGCCTTGCGAAGGAACAACTTTTTGCTTGCAGACTGGACAGGTTTTTTTGGTTTTAGTTAGCCAAGGGTCTACACACTTGCAGTGATAAGCTGTTGAAACAAATTATACATCTTCAGTTAATATGCCAAGGTTGAGAACATTATATTAATATTTAATCTCTTGCCATATTCGGTGTTTTGTATGCATCATGTAGGGACAGAAGAAAAGTTTGTAAATGTTTATAAATACACCTCCATTCTTTAATGAGACCGCTAATTAGTATAGGGCCTAGCTTATGGAGTGGTAATAACTATTTTCTGTCTCTTCCCCAGTAATATTAAACCTGAATATGAATTAGTCTATATGTAAATTCAAAGCAGTATGTAATTACTCATACCATGGGAACAAGGAAGGATTCTGAGCTTGTCTCCATCTTCATATTCATCCAAACAAATTGCACATACATCATACTCATCTCCTGTAACAGAAAATTGTAAATAAAATATGTAGAGAAGTATTTTTAAGTTTTTAAACTTTCCAAGTCTTCCCAGTTATTTTAAATGCCTTTTATTTATCTTTAAATGATGACTTTTGTTTGTTTTCAGACTCAAAGATTTGGTTTGCTATTCAAGTTCTAGGACCTGAAGTTTTAATTTAATCTTTTACCTAAAATAGATAGTTAAAAATAGATGTCAAATTTATTTGCCTTGATTATCTTTGCAAAATATTTTAATAAGAATCATTTAAGTAACTGTATTCAAATCCTAGTTTTGAAATATTTTATGCTGAAGAACAAAATTTTTGACTGTTTAAATTTCTCAGAGTCTTTGGGTCATTTTTAAAATAAAGATGGAAACATGTTAGAACATACACAAATGTTTTTAATATGGTATTGAACATAAACCAGTTTGAAATGAGACACAGTGGGCTTCACATCTCCAACGTTGACCAGCTCTGTGGTGCTTAACAAATTGCTTAGCCTTTGACATCCAGTTCTTTATCTGTAAAAAGATTTTATCTACCTTGCAGGTTGTGAGGATGAAATGAAAGGATATGAACAAAGGGCCAGGTACATAGTATTCAATACTATCATTGCCATTTTAATTGTATTACCGTTCAAGTTATCACTTTTGTAATCATGGAATTTTATTAATTCATAACTCGGTTTGGAGTTCCAGTGTAGTTAGAAGTTTTTAAAGGAACTGGCAGTTTTTTAATACATCAGTTAACAGTGGGTTAGGCACCACTGTGACTACTTTCAATTTAGTGTTTTCCATTAAATAAATGTTAGATAAAAACTTACAAAAATCTCAAGGAGCAAAAGACAGTTACATTCATTGCCTATCACACAAAGAGGGACAACCACCTTAGGAGACATATCAGAAATAAAGCCATTGTCTGAATATATACTCTGGATGAACATGACAAATAAAAAACAGAATGATATTTATTTTAAACAATCTCTTTAATGTTTTCTAGTCATTTAAAACAGCACCTTGAGGAGGAGTCCTAAATAGAAAGCTTTAATGAGAATTATTAATTTTTGTACAGTATATTCAATTTGGTTACTAAAGTATCACGTGTTAAATACATTCTATAACAAATGCATGTATACATGTTAGAACCTCATATGGAATTTGGTGAGACTGAATAGACTCAACTGTTAGAAAGCTAAAGGACTCCTGATAAATCTATAATTATCTGTGATTATACAGATGATGCATTTACATGGATTTTGAGGACAGACTGCTCTAATAAGCAATTCAATCATGACTGATTTCTCATATAAATCAAACTTCAGTCTCATCACCTTGTGAAAATGCTTACTAAAAACAGATAAAATTAATATAGATGAACAGGAACAGACTGTGGCTCAAAGCTGCGCTAAGGCTCTAAGGTTCATTTTATTAAGGGAAGGAGATTATTGGTGTTATCCACATAGGCCCAGTGTGTCACAAGAGTACTTAAAAGTGGAGGAGGGAGGCAGAAAAGTTCAGAGTCAGAGGGAGATGTGACTATGGATGAATGATCAGGGAGGTGCAACTATTGGCTTTGAATGTGAAGGGAAGGAGGGTCACAAGCCAAGGAATGTTGAGTGGCCTCCAGAAGCTAGAAAAGGTAATGAAAGTGTTTCTCCCCTAGAACCTCCAGAAAGTAATGCAGCCCTACCAACACCTTCATTTTAGCCCCATGAGACAGACCTGTGTCAGACTTTTAGCCTATAGATGATAAATTTATGCTGTTTTAAGCCACTATGGTTGTGGTAATTTGTTACCATAGAAATAGGAAACAAATATAGGTAGTATTTGCGGGTTATCTTTAAATGTATGGAATTGATGCTTTGGAGTCACTTAGCTTTGATATTATCTTTGAATTGTTTCAAGTGATGGATTTATATCAGTCCCCCATATTTTCTTGCCATAGAACTTACTTTGAAGATGACAGGTCAAGATTCAAAGGTGTAGTTTGTGATAATGAACAGATTGGAGTCTAGTGCTCTGTAGAGAATTAACCCCCATGGCCTCGGACTTGTGATGAAATGGTTAGGCCCATATTAGAATGCCTTGGGATCCTATCCTGGTCGTTTTATTAGGTATGTAACCTTCTGCAAGACACTTACCATATTTATGTTTCAGTTTTCTCAAAGGCAAAACAAAAATATTAACATATCTATGTCTTAGGGTTCTTGTGAGGATTAAAAAAGATAATGCAAGCAGACTACCCTCTTAACCAATTTCCAGCTGGTAAAACTAGCTAACAGGCATGCTGACTTATCACATGGCATAAGGCTGTGGCTAGGAGGCTCTAATACCAACCTTGTGCTTCTGTCCCACCAGATGAACTGCATGCTTACAAAAAGCTAATGACAGGGATCATAGAACCTATTTGCTGTACTTAGGGTAATTATGAAACTTACTTAAATATTCAGCAGCCCCTTGACCTGGGGGTGTTAGACTACTGGTTTTATGTGAAGCTAGGTTGAATGCAGTAGAAACATAAAAAAGCTAGTTTCTCCCCTCTCCTGATCCCCAGCCAAAATGTGATTAAATTGGGTATAGGTAAGAAAACTAAAAGACTGGACAAACTTATATATCAATAAAAAGCAAGAATGAAAGCAGAATCCAGTTCTTGTCTCACTTTAAGTACCTGAAACTAAAAATGGTAGAAAATGCATCATGTACCATGACAATCGGGAAATCCAGTCAGTGGATTCATATACAAAAGGCTGCTGTCCAACATAAAACAATTGTTGAGTGGACTTATATTTAACTTAACTGTGATTTACAACTTTAGCAGAGTATTATAATTAATTTTCTACTGGTTCTGGTAGTAAAAGATAAAAGGACTATAATAAGTGCTTAATAAATGTTACTTTTGTTACTATTAGCACCATGCTAGAAAATTCTGTTCCTTAATATAAAACTGTGGTTCTCAATTGGAGACAATTTTGCCCCCCAGGGACGTTTGGTGATATCTGAAGGCATTTTTGATTTTCACATCTGGGAGCTGGTGTTGCTGGCATCTACTGGATCAGGGATGCTGCTAAACATCCTATAATGTACTGAACACCCCCTCAAACAGAATTATCCCATCTAAAATGTCAGTAGTGCTGTAGTTGAAAAACTCTGATATAAACTACTTGAGGCTAATTTGCTAATTCTCTAGTAGATAAGATGTCAGAAGTTGAGGGAGGAGTGAGAATCATGTCTGGTTATGTAAAACAATGTGGAAACACTTCTGTCTGGAATGCTTTTGGCATTGCTGTTTGAATAAAGTTTCAGAAAAATTTCATGAAGCTACTTTTTTTAAAGTCTGACCAGAAGATGGCTGACCAGAGACACCAGGTGCCAGGTCATCTCAGACAGAAGGAAAAGTTTTAGATGAAAAAAAAGTAAACATAGATCAGGTATAATTCCGAGGCAGAAGTGCCAGAACCTACAGGAGATTGCACAGGAAGAAGTTGCAGAGCAGAACAAGAAGGAGCAAGAAATTGACAGAGGTAACCCCTGAGAGGCTTTGAGTCCAGCGAAACGTGTAGGTGGAGCAGTTTGTTTCTCCCTTCCTTACATCTCTGGAAGTCAGCAGGCTTCTGAGCTGCTGGTGAGTCTTTCTACCCTCATGAGCCCAAAAGCTGCTGCCATCAGTGAACTGGGAGCTTCTTGAAGACAAAGCACCAGCCCCCTTGGGGAACGTCCCATCAGCACCGACCTGAGCCGAGATGGCAGGCCATATTGCTTCTCCACCCACTGCACGTTGTCCTCCCCAGAGGGCTTCAGCCCCTAGCTTTTGTCTTGCTCATTTCCAAACGTTTCCCAACCCCAGCCCAGACTGCAGGAGCCACAGGGGGCTGGTAGGTCCCAGGGGATCTGCGTGACCCCAGAACCTGGGTGTTCCAGGCAGGCTGCCTTCTAGAGAGAACAGAGATGACCAGAATGCTAGCCTTCCTCCATTCGCACTGTTTTCCTCTCCTTCCCCTCCCCTGCCCACAGCCGCTGAGAGAAACGCCTGAGCCGGGCCTCTCAAGAGCTGCTGCCTCACCTCTGTCAGTGCATCCAGAACACTGCAGCTTCCACAGAGAGTGGGGCTCAAACTTTTCCTCTTAAAGACCTGCAGCGGACTAAAGGGCGCTCAGATGGTGAGCTCCCTGCTCACTGGCCCTCCCTGGTGCTGCTTGCCTGGCTGCTGCGTTAGAGCAGGGCATATCCCTTAGTCGAGGGACATCAAACCTGCTTGAGGACCCATAGGCAACTTGGGACCAGCATGCTTCTTCCTGGCATGGTCCAGGATTGAAATTTGGGTCCCAGGAACAGGCCCACAGGCGAGATTCCATACCCTCAGGACTCAATTGTGCTGCTCGGGGGCATGGATGGAGATTTGTGAACTAATCTCAGGAGGTGAAGGAGCCCGCATGGGTAGAACTGAAAAGAGAGCACAGTGTGGGCCCCAGCTGCAGCACAAAAGTACCCTTTCCCCACAGGAAAGCTGCACT
This sequence comes from Avahi laniger, assembly GCA_963575035.1. Classification (NCBI taxonomy): domain Eukaryota; kingdom Metazoa; phylum Chordata; class Mammalia; order Primates; family Indriidae; genus Avahi; species Avahi laniger. The sequence goes on from CAUYSK010069895.1 coordinate 91,826, forward strand.
CCCAGACCAGGCTGGGATCCTGGAGAGGGAAGCTCCTGACCCTCAGTGCAATTGCAGGGGATCTCAGTTAGTTTGAGCTCCTGCCTGCTGGCAGATGTTGGAGGGAAACCGTGGAGCAAAGGAAGGGAGAGATGAGCAAAACCCGCTCCGGACACACCCATGTTGTGAATCTCAGATGGCCCCACCCCCATAAGCAGATTTTCCCAAGAAGTTTGGGGGCAGATCTTTGACCCTTGCTGAAAAAGCTACCTTTCCAGCTTTTGTGGAGCCAGCCCCACTCAGCCTTACTCCCCGACCTGCCTCTGCTGTGGTAGAGAATAAGGACTAACATGAAAGTTCCAAAGCCCTACCCGCCACCTGGGGCAATCAAGTGCTTCTCCTGAGAGGCAAGAGCCGAACACAGGTCCCCAAAACAACACTGTAGCTTCTTCCTTCTGGCTAGCACCATCTACTGACAGGGAGGCCAATTTTCACAGCCCTTTATAGTATTCACTGACTCAATCATACAGGGTGTGCTTCATTCTTGCCCACAAGCACCACCTACTGTCTCAGAGAATAAATGGGGTGTGACAATACAATTGACACTGTTAAGATGATCATGGATGGTGAAAGAGAAAGGATTTCAAACACCTCCATCCTACTGAATCACAAAGAGACAGGGCATCTGCCCACACACATAGCTCACCACTACTACAGCCTACAAACAACCAGCAACTGAGAAAACCACTGCACTAAGGATATCTATAACCAAAGTATCCATCCAGATACTAGATTGCCATCAAAGCACCCACAAGCAAAGCCATAGGTTCTTACCCAACACAGCCTACTGACACAATTTGACAAGTGAGGGGGAAGAAAAACAGCCCCATCTAAAGAAAAAAAAATTCCAAAAATAAGAAGTGACAGCTGACCCGATGAGAAAATATCAGCGAAAGAACTCCAGAAGTATGAAAAATGAAAAATCAGAGCAAAAGGACACCCTGAAAAGGAAACACCAATGGATATCAACCAAAATGAAAATACTGAAATGATAGATAAAGAATTCCCAATGTGGATTATAAGGAAGCTCAGTGAAATCCAAGAGAAAATGGAAAACCAACTCAAAGAAACCAGAAAAACAATTCAGGAAATGATTAAAAAATTCACTGAAGAGATCAACATATTTTTTAAAAAAAACAAATAGAACTTCTGGAAATGAAATATTCATTTAAGGAAATATAAAACACAGTGGACAGTTTTAAAATAGACTAGACCAGGCAGAAGAAAGAATTTCAGAGCTTGAAGACAATTCTTTCAAATTAACTGAGTCAAAAATAAAGAACAGAGAAGAGGAATGAACAAAGCCTAAAAGAAACAGAGGATTATTTACAACAACCAAATATAAGAATCATAGGCATCCCTGAGGGTGAAGAAAACGTACAAGGGCTGGAAAACCTATTTGAGGGAATAATTGAGGAAAATGTCCCTGATCTTGCTAGAGATTTAACATTCAGGTACATGAAGCTCAATGAACACTTGGGAGATTCATTGCAAAGAGGCAATCACCAAGAAACACAGTCATCAGATTGGCTAAAATCAAAAATAAAGGAGAAACTCCTGAGAGCTGTAGCACAAAAACATCAAGTAACTTAGAAAGGAAAACCTATCAGGCTAACTGCAGACTTCTCAACTGACACCTTACCAGCCAGAAGGGACGGGAGCCCATCTTCAATCTTCTTAAACAGAACAACTGCCAGCCTACAATTTTGTATCATGCAGAACTAAGTTTCATATATGAAGGGTAAATAAGACTTTTCCTGACAAGCAAATACTGAGGGAATCTGTCAAGACCAGACCTGAACTGCAGGAAATACTAAGAACTGCGTTACACATGGATCTGTACAACAGATACCCACCAGTGTAAAACCACCCAAAAGCTAAAGCTCAGAGCTCATATAAAACAACAGCACAAAAGGTAAAACAAAACAATAAGGTGCTACCCAATAGGATGAACAGAACCGTTGTTCTGTTCATATCAATTGTATTGATCAATGTGAATGATCTGAATGTCCCAGTCCAGAGATACAGGATGGCTGAATGGATGAAAAAATACAACCTATGTATCTGCTGTCTCCAGGAAACAAATGTAACCCACAGGGATTCATACAGACTGAAGGTGAAGGGATGGAAAAAAATATTCCATGCAAATGGAAACCAAAAGAAAGCAGGTGTAGCCGTTCTCATATCAGATAAAATAGACTTTAAATCAATAAAAGTAAAGAAAGACAAAGATGGTTACTATATAATGGTAAAGGGGGTAATTCAACAAGAAGACCTAAGAATCCTAAATATTTATACACCTAACACGGGAGCATCCAAATTGATAAAGCAGACCCTACTAGATCTTAGCAAACAGATAAACAGCAGCACTGTAATTTCCAGGGAGTTCAACACCCCACTGACAGAAATGGACAGATCATCCAAGCAGAAAATAAACACTGGACTTAAATGGGACTCTAGAACAAATGGGCCTAATAGACATTTACAGAACATTTTACCCCAAAACTAGTGAATATACATTATTCTCATGAGCACACGGGACATTCTCCAAGACTGATCATATCTTAGGCCACAAAACATGTCTCAACAAATTAAAAAAAAAAGGAAACCATACCACGTATCTTCTCAGACCACAGTGGAATAAAACTAAAAATGAACTCCAAGAGAAACACTGAATTCCACACAAAGTCATGGAAATTAAACAACCTGCTCCTGAATGATTATTGAGTCAATAGTGAAATTATGATGGAAATCAAAAGATTCCTCAAACTGAATGACAAAGGGGACACCAGCTATCAAAATCTATGTGATTCAGCAAAAAGAGTCCTAAGGGGAAAATTCATAGCCTTAAAATGCCTACATGAAAAAGACAGAAAGATCACAAATTAACAATCTAATAACATATCTCAAGGAAACAGAAGAAGAAGAGCAAATCAAACCAAAAGCCAGGAGAAGAAAAGAAATAAGGTCAGAGCAGAACTAAACAAAATGGAAAATGAACAACAACAACAAAAACAATACATAGGATCAATGAAACACAAAGTTGGTTCTTTGAAAAGATAAACATCATCAATAAACCTTTTGCTAGATTAACCAAGAATATAAGAGAAAGGACCCAAGTAATCTCATTGGGAATGAAAAAGGAGATACTACGACTGATACCACAGAAATACACAATATTATCTGTGAATATTATGAAAATCTCTACGCATATAAATTCGAAAACCTAGAGGAAATGGACAAACTCCGGGAAACACACAACCTCTCCAAGACTCAACCGGGAAGAAACAGAGCTCCTGAATAGACCAATAACAAGCAACAAGATTGAAGCAGTAATAAAAAAGTTTACAAAAACAAAAACAAAAAAGCACTGGACCAGATGAATTCACAGCCAAATTTTACTAGACCTATGAAGAAGAGCTGGTACCCATACTGCAGAAATTATTCTGTAACATGGAGAAGCAGGGAATCCTCCCAAACTCATTCTATAAAGCCAGTATCACCTTGATACCAAAGCCAGGAAAGGACACAATAAAAAAAGAAAATTACAGACCAATATCCCTTATAAATATAGATACAAAAATCCTCAATAAAATAATAGCAAACTGAATTCAACAGCACATCAAAAAAATAATCCACCATGACCAGGTGGCTTCATCCCAGGGATGCAAGAATGGCTCAACATATGTAAATCCATAAATATGATTCACCACAGAAACAGAAGCAGAAACAAAGATCATATGATCATCTCAATAGATGCAGAAAAAAGTATTTGACAAAATCCAGCACCATTTCATGATAAAAACCCTCAACAAACTAGGAATAGAAGGAACATGTCTCAAAATTATAAAAGCCATATATGATAAACCCACAGCCAACATCATATGCAATGGGGAAAAGATGAAAGCATTACCAGTAAGATCTGGAACAAGACAAGGATGCCCACTGTCATCACTCTATTTAACATAGTGCTGGAAGTACTAGCCAGAGC